>CM042438.1:7387789-7425289 GCA_023631565.1 Gymnocephalus cernua | reverse complement strand
TTACCGTGACATTGTGTTCTATCTATGATTGGTTTACCTGAGGGAAAGAAGCCATGTTCCTGAAACAGCTGCATGACCAGGGCCCGCCGCTGATCCAGAGTTCTACGCAGAGACGAGTAGGGGACCCGGTCCAAATCTCCAAGAAGATCCTCTCCTTCTGTACCTGGTTGAACCAGGAGAACATTGTGTCAATTTCAATACACCTTTTGGAGCAGTTCTGCAGGTGCTGCACCTGATGTACCGAGAAGCATGATCGTGCAATAGAGGAAGTGGCTGTTTAAGAACGGAAATTTCTTTCGGGTAGACATGAAGATGTAACTCACCTTATAAGTAACGAGATGTAAGCCTAACCCAAACCCTTTATTTTAACCTAACCCTAACCTTAACCCCTCATAGCTAGCTAGCTGCTAGTCTTGCATTGCCAGACCTTCCTCCACAGCGCTGTGGAGGAGGGTCTGGCGTGCTCTGGTTTACTGGCATTGCTTTAAACCAATCAAAATCGTCATGGGCGGTGGTAAGCTCCGGGCAGAGCCATGGTGCCTCTGCAAAACAGCATAAGGAAGGAACTTGTTTTGGTGGAACATGTGTACGTTCAAAGGTTGTTTTCGTCGTGCAACAGAAAACTCAGATTGGACAGATAGTCTAGCTAGCTGTCTGCAGAGATCTGAGGAGCAGTTAACCAGAGTTAACCAGAGTCCTCAGAAATCCAACAGAGTTTAAAATTCCAACACGAAGAAAGCGGAAGGTAACGGACATCCAGCCGAAAAGAATAAAATCCGGCCGAATTTCCGGAGGCAACGGAGCAATCCTGGAAATGGAATGGCGTGGATATAGACTAGCTAGCTGCTAACTAAAGTGTTAACACTTGCTCAGTGTGCCAGTTTGGTTCAGTAACTAGGGTCGTAGACACATGGTCCTGGGACTGCAGCCTCCTCTATTGCAGGAACACAGTATAGGATATACCTGCTCTGTCGAAGGTGAAGATTTCTCCCTCACACTTGGCGGCGCTCTTAGGGGTGTTGGGCTCCGAGCTGCAGCTGGAAAGACGGCGGGTCTTCCTCCTCGGGGAGCTGGGGTCTTCTGCTGTCAGCTCCAGCTCTGGACACATGAAATATGAAGGATGAAACAGAAATATGATAAAAAGGGGGATAACAGAGTATTAAGAAAAAAGAAGGACATGTAGGAAGAGAGGACAGGGTAGAGGGGTAGGGAGTGATGAAATGTAAGGGTGATTTGCAGAGGACAATGGGGTGATACAGATCAAGCAGCAAAAGAAGAAAAGGAGGAATCAGAAAAAGCCAGGTAAAGAAAAACAACACAGAATGGGAGAAACGGAAGTACATATCAGATAGAAGATGCAGCAATGTAATGAGACAAAACTTTATGTCCAAATAACAAAAATGTAATTTATTTGACTATATTTGTTATATATCACTTAAGTTTGTATCGCTTGTGGCCGGGTTGGCTCAGTGGGTAGAGCAGGCGCACATATACTGAGAGGTTTATGCCTTGACGCAGCGGTCCAGGGTTCGAATCCTACCTGTGACAATTTCCTGCATGTCTTTCCCCTCTCTCACCTAGCTGTCCTATAAAAATAAAGGCAGAAAAGCCCAAAAAATAATCTTTAAAAAAAGTTAGTATCTCTCTGCATCTCACCAGAGGAGTTACGTCTCTTCCTGCGGTAGCTTCCTAGGATTGCTCTTGGTGAGGTGGCCAGACTCTGCAGAGTGGGCGAAGGAAGGACTTCCTCTGGGTTAAACTCTGGAAGCTCAGCAAATCGCTCCTCAAAGTACGTCTCCGACAAGACCCTGCACACAGAGAACACAGTGGTCATGTCAGTCCCCAGTCCAGTAATCCGGTGGTTTAAATATATAGGGATGGATGCACATTTCTCATGCCTTAGGGCTGAGATCTCTCTGTGGCTTCCCCGCCACTCTCCCGCTGTCTAAATAGAGAAAATAAAAGGGTGAGCACTCTGCCCACTCACATTCAGTAAACAATGAGTTTCCACCATCATGTTATGAAGCTGGAGGTTTGGTTACAAACTAAAAGCAGAACTAGATGCCACAATGTGTGAAAATCAGTGTTAACTGAAATCGACAAATGGAGTCCTGTCCAGGGCGCTGGATCTCCTCTTCAAGCTGCTTCAGGCTATAATTACAGAAGATAAGCTACAGTTATAAGAGCTCTCTCAGCTTGAGAAAATGTAAACTGTTAAAATATTGAGAACTTTGTCTTAAAACAACCAGAAAGCCAGAAGGACCAGGCAGACTTGTTTTATTTTGCTTTGGCACTGACTCTACAAGAGCCATAACTTCAGTCTGATCAGCGAGGATGGCTCTGGACTTAAATAAAAGCTTGTCTTGCAGAGCACATAACGTCTTGCATTCAATTTCAATTTTACTTACCCACTTTGCAAAATCCTTTAGACACCAAACCCACTCAGATATATTTGATTTAATAATAAAAAAAATCATGTGAAATTCCCTCAGCTAATGATTTGTGCCCTTCTAGTGCTTCTATTATTGTCCCACTTACTTTTCAAGAGAGTCAGGTGTCTTTTTGAGCGGTGGGGGTCTGAACTTGGTCTTCTTTGAGGAAGAGGGGGGCTCTCTTTCCGCAGGAGGAGGGGGAGGGGGGTCCAAACCTGAAGGCGGTGGAGGAGGGGTGCGAGGTCCAGCCTGGGAAGAGAGCGAGAGAGTTGAGAGAAAGACTGGTGAAACCGGGGTCCCATCGCAGCCCTGCTGTTTGATTCCTTAACCTCCCTTTGTTTTCTGTAGTCAAAGTCAAAATCGTCAAATGTGACCTGTGTTGAAATAATTGGAAAGGAAGTATTTTTTTTTTTTTTGCTGAAGTATTCATCCATTTCATCCAGTTCATCAGGATATGGAGAATTGTTGCATGTCTCCCGTTATATTGTTTCCAGCTCAGAAAAATGAACCGTCTAGTTTTCTGTGGAGAAAAGCGGTTGACAACCACCTGATGTAAGTAATGAAAGTGTTTAACAAGAAGGAAAATACATATTCTAGTATATTCCTTTAAAGTTGTGCATTTGTAAATTTCAAGGCGTTTCCCTGACTTCCTTAGATAAGCTTTTAGAGAAGGAGAGATACAAAAATCTGACCTAAAACTGTTCGAACAGGCCTCTAAAGAAACAACGACTGAATGAATGAATGAATGAAGCAGATACGTTTTCTCACCTCTTTGCTGCTGTCGCCCATGCTGTGGTCCTCTCGGTGTGTCTCTCTGCCTCCCTTTCTTTCACTGTTCTCCTTGTTCCCTCTCTCTTGCTCTCTGTCCGTGTCGCTTCCTTTCTCTCTGCTGTATCCGTCTCTGAGGTTTTCTTCTTTGATGTACAGACCGCTGTCCTCTTTTTTAACTGGAACAGATAAAGATAAGTTCAGACTACTTTGATTTAAACAATACTGTATCTGTGCATCTAGTGTATGCACTATACAGGATTTACCCCTATTATACCTTATCGACAGCAAACAGCAAACAGCCAGCCACAAATAGTCTATAAACAAAGCATCAGCTGTCTTTGAGATTTCACATGGCTACAGGCTACCAAAGAATACTATAATTCCTCCATTCAATGAGGCCTAAGCGATGCACCCCAAGCTTCCATCCTTAACAAACAGCCATGTATATCGGCTCTTCCAGTCTCTCCACTGCTGGCTCTTGCAATTTAAAGGGAGAGAGGAGGAAGAGGGGTTAGGGTCGGGACCGGCCTCTGATGAGCTGTTACGACCTCCATCTTCAGCCATAGAGGCCATTATTTCTTCAGATTCTTCTTGCGTTGTCACCCCCAGCGGGAGGTGTGCTAACAGGGCTTGCAGCAGGTGAATCGGTCGTGCTATTAACGTCATCATTACACAATTTCTTAGTAAAACCAAAATGAATTAAACTGCCTTGTTTTCTTTTTGCCATGGCTATATGATGCTAACTGCAGAATAGATTTCAAGGACTTTACGCGTCGATTAATGGCCTCCAACGTTTATATTGGTTCTACGAATCTTTGAGTTAAAATGTATTAAACATGAGTTGAATTTGCACCGCAGCTCCGCCACGCCTTGATGCTCATGACAAGAATAGCATGTATTGTTATCTTTATTGAAGTAAATTAGGTTTAAATCGCCGACATGCATGAATGAATGATATTTTTGCAATAGTACACATAATAATCCACGATGATCACATTACAGAAAACTGAAATTGCAATTCAAAATGACACATATTTTTAGAGACCCCCCAAAATCACGTTTTCAGGGGAGCCCATGTCTTATTCCCTAGCTCCCCCGTAGTTTGCACCCTGCATCCGGCGGAATTTCAGGCAGCACCAAAACAATCCCGGAAGTGGAACGCCATGGAAACAGACTACACACTACAGAGTTTTAATCTGGAAAACATTGACTGACAAACAGACTGAATCTGCAACAATATGGCTCATTTTCACGCTTTAAATGTAAAGAAAAAACCTTAAAGTAAAGAGCAACAATAGCCAATAATAGCCAAGAAAGTTGTAGGATGGGTTCATGTTGATGTCAATATTTTGTTTTGATTTTTGCAGAGAAACCCACTAACAGAAAGAAACAACACAAAAAAACCGAACCACACAAAACCAGTGATGCATTACCTTCTGTGACATTAATCATACAGGCGGCCAGTGAGGAGCTGGCAGCACAGCTCGACCACCCCTGTCCTCCTTCCTCAGTCTGACCATCAGTCAGGCTCTCCCTCTTCACCTCCACCTTCAGCTCCACCTCCTCCGCCTCGTTAGGCTGAGGGGTCATCCCCGCTGAACCCTGCACCCCCATCACCGTCGGAGAGGGAGGGTTCATCGCGTCCTGAGCTGGAGCGGCCACTGCAGGCGGCACGTTGTCACAGGTTGTCACAGAGACCACGCCAGTAGGCAGAGTAACCGTTGGTGCAGGGTAGATGGCAGTTAGTACCTGATGGACAAGACGACAATGGAAGCACGTCAGTAAACAAGAGATGTTGTGTGTTATTTTCAGATGAGGCACTCCTGGTTTCAAAGAGCAAGTAAAAAAAAAGTAAGAGCAGGGTTTCTGCAGGTTGCACCAAGTCAAATTTAAGACTTTTTAAGACCAGTATGAATTAAATTTAAGACCTTTATCACAACATCAACCATGCCCTAAATTCTAGCGAAAGAAAGAACTGAGCAAAATGAGGTAGCGTTGCATGGGCGTAAGAAAATGAAGACCTGTTTAAAATTATTTAAGACCTAGAACACAATACTTAGAATTTGAAACTTTTTAAGGCCTAAAATTTAGATTTTTGAAATTTTAGACTTCTTATCTTTTTCTACTGCCATTTTACTACTTTTATTTCTGTGCCTTTTAGTTGTCTTTTATTTTATTCTTATGAACTTATTTATCTTGTCTTCATGTTGTCTTTTCTCTATTGTGTTCTTGTTTTTAATGTCATACTGTAAAGCACTTTTGAGCTGCATTTAATGTATGAAAGGTGCTATACAAATAGAGTTATTATTGACAACAGTGAACATGTCATGAGAAGGTAAGCTAAAGCTGTGAGAAAAGTGGAAGTGGAATTAAATTGAGTTATTCTTCTTACACACAGTAAACTAATCTTTGTGCTGCAAATCAACTCGGCAGTTTTCAAAACCGGTGCCACAACTTGTAAAATGTGTAGAGGCCGAAAGTGACTGCCAATATGTTCTCTTGTTTTGTTTTTACAGTAATTTCCTTAATGTCTCAAAGGTAGTAATGATTTATCAATACCAATTACTTTAAAAAAACACTGGTAAACATTGACATTTTGTGAAATAAGGAAATTTAATCTGCCGTATTTGTATTGAGAAGAAAAACTTAATTTTTCACTATTCAAATACTATTTATTAACTACTTCTCACATTCATTTTTCTAATTTTCATCATGAATCCACACCTGTACAGGACGGTACTAACACTGTACAGTTCTTTGTTCCTCTTTACCTGACGACCAGCCGTTCCCGAGGCCTGACCCGGAGGGGTCTGTGATTGACAGCTCAGGGGCGGGGCTTGAGCCAACAGTGGCGGTGGACCAACAATCGGCTGAACCAGGGTTTGCCCGGCCGGTGCGATGGCGGTGAAGCCCAGGGTTGCCAGGGATGATGGGAGATACGCAGGGCCTGGAACGGGTGTGGCCTGTTGCTGGGGCGTTGCTGTGGTAACTCCTGGGCCAGACTGGACATAGGTGATCCTAAAGGAGAGAAGAGTGATGAGTGTCAAAGCCGAATATGGCTGAGTATAATATGACCCGAGCAGCTTACTAACTTCTATGGCTCATTAAGCAACAGCACAGATAATAAAAGACTCTGATAAAGATAAAGAAATGTGAATCAAACATTAAATTGTTTTGTCCGACTAACTATCCAAAATCTACAGATGTTTAGATTACTAGCAACACATTTGAGTAGCTGGAACAAATTTTTTTTTTCGCTAAAAAACAATTACAAAAATTGTTGTTGATAAATTTTTTTGTCAACAAACTAACCGATCAATGGACTCATAATTTAAAGAAAAGCACCTAATTTTCACTTTCCACAATGTGACCAAATGGAACTATATTTTCTTCACCCATGTCTAAACTTTACAGTTAGTGTCATAGTTCACATCGTTCCAGCTGAAGAAGTGACTGAGGGAAATAAAAGTGTTGCTGTCTTTCAGGTGTTACTGACCTGGTGGGTGGAGAGGTCAGAAGAACAGTCTGTGGGGGCGCGACACATGGAGCCATCACAGTTGCCACGGAAACAGGAAAGGGGCTCCCAGGATGCACTGCTGCTGCGCCACTAGGATGAACGTTGGTCTGGACCACAGGCATGGGAGCGATCTGGATGATCTTTGTGGGGAGGGGAAGAAAAGCACATAAACAAAAGGAATTTTTCACCAACTAATCTTAACATATACCGTTTTTAGAGAACACACATCTGATATTATTTGTTATGTATCTAGTGAGACAAACTCATAAATATCACATGTGGCTTTATGGTCCTCAAAACTGTTCTAGCACGTTGTTAAAGCAACTGGTCCCTTCTGAATATAAAGCAGCACAGCAGTCTTTTGATTTAACTCTTTTGATAATTGATTAATCATTAAGTTTATAAGGGAAGAATAGTGAAAATAATGAAAAACAAAGTGCCCATTTCAGGAGTGCCCAGCTCAGGAGGTCTTCATTAAATTGCTTGTTTTATCTGACTAACAAAAATATTTAATGTACAATTATATAAAAGAGAGATGAGCAGAAAATCATCACATTTGAAAAGCTGGAACCAGCAAATATTTTTTATTTTTTCTTAATAAATGATGCCTCATAAATAAAAAATTAAATAAAATGTTTTCTGTCTAATCAATTTACCACACAGCAGTTTTCATCTCAGTTTGTGAAGATGCTTTTCGGACCTCAAACAGTGAATGTTTTTTTTTTTTTAAGTTTTGGTCCGAATCAGACCAATCAAAAATATTTAAAGATTGCAGCACAGAGCAATAAAACGTAAGCATTAAGCAGGCCGACTTCTGTAATCCACTTTGTTCCCATCATGAACATGTGTTAACAGTTTTAATGCCGCTGATGCTGTTGTGGATTTAACTACCTCATCACCTGTCAGCAAACAGGGTGGCGTCTATTCATCCTTGACACTGCTGACTGCTTTAGTCAGCGTTAGAGCTGCAAAGATTAGTCGATTAGATGTCAACTATTAAATTAATCGCCAACTATTTTAATAATCAATTAAGAGATTTGGGTAATTTATTGAGAATAAGAAAAAGGCCAAAATTCTCTGATTCCAGGTTCCTAAATGTGAATATTTTGTAGTTTCTTCTCTCCTCTATGACAGTAAACTGAATATCTTTGAGTTGAGGACAACACGAGACATTTGAGGTTGTCATCTTGAGCTTTGGAAAACACTGATCAACATTTTTCACAATTTTCTGACATTTTACAGACCAAACAACTAATCGATCGAGAAAATAATCGACAGATTAATCGTCAATGAAAATAACTAGTTGCAGCCCCTAGTCACCGCATTGACATTCTTACCTTGTTTCCTGTCGTGGGGCCGTTCTGCACAGGAAGAGGCGGCGCGACTAGGGAAATGGAAGGATGAGGAGGAGTAGACCCTGTTCTCACTGTTGCCATGGGAACCAAGAGGGAGAAGGAGAGAGAAATAGAGATAGATAGACAGAAAGAGAATTAAAACACTCAGCGTGAGAAACAGAATCGAGGTGAACACAGCACAGGAGCGACGGGTGGGTGGAGACACACTGAGACAGAGAGGACATTTCAGCTACTGATAATAGTGAAATTCCTCTCTGATAACAAAGTGGAACACTGTTCTGTTGCTTCAGACACTTATGAATAGAGAGTGATTAAGGCTTGGGTGGGCGGTGGGTGCTCATACTCATGTCAACAGCGTTTCTCCTGTCAATCATTCATCTCCTGTTTATGTAAGACAATCAAATCTATTTTCAGAGCTTCCTGTGTAGATGATTAATAAGAAAGAAGGGAACTAAAGCAAAAAGAAAAATGAAAGAAAATTACTTTTTTTTTCAGTTTTCAGTGGACCAGTGAAATCACTAAGACGAAACTCTGATTTGTTCTTTTTCTGTCAGCCAATCGTTGCTCTCTGTCTCACCTCTGGTTCCGGGGCTGACTGATGCAACTCTGATTCCCGCCCCTGAGTGCATGCCATTGGCCAGGGTGGCATTGGAGGGCAGGGAGAGAATTTGCTGCTGGGTGAGTTGAGGGGAGGAAGGGCTCTCAGTAGGCAGGACGAACTGGACCTGCGATAGCGGCTTGGGGAAGCCGGGAGGTGTGAGAGATGAGATGGCAGCAGTGGGGTGGAGCTGTGGCTGGAGGACAGGTAGGGGGGTTTGTGCATGCGGCTGCGGGGTGAGGAGCTGCACTGGTTGGACAGCGGGAAAGGACCCTCCCAGAACTAGGCTAGTGACCAGACCGTTCCCCCCCACTGGGGTTACACTGACTGGACCAGGGGAGGAGGAGGAGGATGAGGACAGGTACCCACCCCCTGCGGTGATTGGCAGCTGCTGAGGTCCGCCTCCTCCAATCAGGAGAGTGGCTTTCTTGTCCTGAGGCAGGGAGCTGAGGGTGACGGCCCGTTCCGCTGGCTTGCTGGCGATGGGGACGGGCGTGCTGACGATGGGTCGTGCCACAGTGGGGGCCACGTCGACGGTACCGGCGACCTGGGTCAAACCTTGAAGGGCCAAAGCGACGGGAGCCTGGGTGATGGATGTTGAGCCTGTGATGGACACAGAGGAGACACCACCTCCTCCACCTTCTTCTCCTATACCTGCTGATGTTTCTTCTTTCTTGGATCTTCCCTCGCTCCCCTCCTCTCCTCCGTCTGTACCTCTCTTTCTCTTCCTCTCAGACCCCTCTTCACCACCCCCTCCTACTCCGTTCCCTTTAGCTGAGGTGGAGTTGGAGTGAGGGATGGAGAGAGGGGAAGGAGGGAGAGAGGAGCGAGTCATTGGCTGGAAGCCATGCTGGAGGGAAGAGAGAGACGGAGAGATCAAAGCTGGGAAAGTTAACATGTAAAGTTACTTAAGAACTTTCAGTAACTCTGGAAAGTCTGTGTGTTTTTAAATGCTGGGAGGAAATAAAGGAACCACCATCGATATGATGCCTTACTTGCAGAATTACGCTGTTGATAAAGAGAGCAACTCTTTAAGGCTCTACACTGTAAAGCGAGCTACGTTAATACTTGAGCTACTAAATCTGGTACCTGATACTCTATTTCTTGATGCATAGACTAAATAAAATATATAGATCAGAAACAAGTATTGCATAAAAAAGTATGAACATTTCCTTTGTAAATATAGCTCAAAGTGTAGCCCACTGTGGATATAAAATAACTCAAGTTATTTGATGAGCACTGCAGCTACCTGTCCATCTGCTTCGTCCTCGTCGCTGTCCGTCACTCTCTCTTTACACTTGAGGTCAATGGAGCCTTCAGGACAGGAATCCTCTGAGGGTGGACATCAGAAGTAAGTGTTTTAACAAATTTCAGCAACCCCACATTCCACTGCTCCCTGGACATTATTTCATTTGCAATCACTGCCTTCAAATCAACAGTATCCCCATCAAAAAGCCAATTATGTGCTATTGCTATATTCTAACGCTGGCAATTACAGTCAGGGGCTGAGGCTCACCAGATGACACAGTTATTTTTGTTTTTAGCTTCTAGGTGTTTTGTAAATTGTCATTCTGACTAAGAGACAGCTGAAGTTTAGTGTCTTTTTTTAAAGACACACTGATCGTTGTGGGAACTGAAACTATGATTTTGTCATTATGCAACAGTCTCTCTAACCACCACTCGACCACTGTGCTGATCCTCTATCTCACCCATGACATCATCGTCCCCCTCTTCCTCACAGATGACCATGCGCTCTTCGTCGCTGGTCACGTCCTCGCTGGCCCCGCCCTGGTACAGGGACTGAGGCGTGGGCCGGTGGCGAAACAAACCCGCCTTGTCCTCCTGACAGAAAAGAAAAAGCACATTTTACAGTTTTACAACTTAAAAAGTATGTCTGAGTAGTTGTTGCAGACACAATATTTATTTGAAGGACACTGATTACTGATAGAAAACTATAATTTTTGCCTTTATTGGACAGGAAAGGTTGAGATGTTAAAGAGGAGAGAGAGGGGGGAAGACATGTAGGAAAACAGTCACAGGTCGGATTCAAACCCTGGACCTTCTGCATCGAGGAACATAATCTCCGTACACGTGCACCTGTTCTACCAACTGAGCTAAACAGCCACGGGGACTTACAGAATTTAAGTACAGGACTTCAGAACAACACTTCAGAAAGAAGTAGTATCACTATTATCAAAGCATGCATACGTATGCGGCTTTGCCGCCAGCATTAAATGAACGCCTTCGAAACAAAAGAGTTCACATGCACACCTATCCCTCTGTGATTAGGAGCGAAGCTGCAAACACCACAGTGCCTTCAAAGGCAGTAAAAAGTAGAAAGTGAAACCTTTGAAGTTGGAGGCTGAGCTCCTCCAGAGCTTTCAGCAGCAACAACTCAAGCCCTCACACACAGAACAAAGCCAGTCCATTTGAACTGTTTTTTTAACAGCCGGTTTTCCATTGTAGAGTTCAACCAAAATGCATTGCAATGTGAAAGACACACGTCTGCTACATCTATAAATACACACACGCATGTTGGTGCGTAGGCGCTCACATACACACAAGCATTGGCCCTTTTACGAATTACTTCAGTCTGCTGCTGTTATTTTCAGATTTTTTTATTTGATTTACTTTTTTCTTTGTTCTCTTTGATGCAACAAATTAATTTAAAGTTCATTGAATAATACTCCTGACTTAACTGAAAGCACATGACTTTAACTTTCTCTAGCTTTAAGATTAAACTAGCTGCTGATCTCGTACAGTTTGCTTCACATTCTTAAATCTCCCAAGTCTCATTTGCTGTCTTTGAGCTACAGATTAACAACTGCCTACCTTCTCCAAGTCTCTCTCTCTCTCCCTCTGCTCCAGGGTGTGCACGGCACTCTGGGAAAAGGCTCGGGGACGGGGGTGCTGCCCCACAAACAGCCCCCCTCGACGCTCAGATCCCCCTGGCCAGCCAGAGCCTCCTCCCTTCCCCTCCAGCACCTGAGACTCCGGATGGGGATCTGGACACGAGAGGACAAAGACTCTGATCAAAGATAAAATATCACACTGTGTCATGTATGAAATAGATCAATAAAACTAGTTCCATAAAATACACACCAATGCTCTGTCTAAGAGCATCAGCATATTGGGTTAGGTTTAGCAATATGCAATAACAATCAGTATAATGGTTTTATAATTACAGCACATTTAGTCAGACAATGGCTAAATATGGCTGAATGTATTCGAAGTGATTGCAAAATCTAAAACGGAAAATAGACTGAAAGCAGTTGATGATTCACTGATCTAAGATGTTTTCCTTGTAAAAGGCATTTTGTACACACACACACACACACACACACACACACACACACACGCACGCACACACGCACACACACACACACACACACACACACACACACACACACACACACACACACACACACACACACACACACACACACACACACACACACACACACACACACACACACACACACACACACACACACACACACACACCTATGCTCTCTGACATGCTCCTCTCCCGTGACTCCTTTGGCGTCCCGCGGCCCTCTGACAGTGACTTCCTGCGGTCCTTGTTGCACCACTTCCAGTCTGGGTGCGCTCTGAAGTGGGCCTCTTTCACCTGGAGGAAGAAGAAGAGAGGGTCTTTAACTTTCTGTCGATGCTGTTCTAGTTTCTGTAGTTCAGCCATGGTGCCTGTTTTTCGTCACCTAATTCCAAACAAGCTGCTACTGCTGTTGGTGAAGCTGGTTGTGTAGAGCACACAATTAAAAAGCTCTCATATACTGGCCAAAGATTCACTACTCTGTTATGGCCATTAGAAGTAAACTGCAAAACAAACAGAAAATAAGAGAGTATGTTTACCTGGAAGGCCAGATCGTGGTACTGCTGCTTCTCGTTGGGCCCTAGAGCGTACCACCACTCCCCCAGGATCTTGCTCACTGTCCGGTTGTCTTGGTTGGGATGACGCTGGTGCACCAGGGCCCGGTGGCGTTTACTGAAGATCATGAATGCATTCATGGGTCGGCGGATATGGTCCTTCTCCCTCTGGTTGGGGTTCGAAAGAGCACACAGTGTTTAGTTTTATGTTAAGCATTAATCTGTCTCTGTTTTTCTGTCTGCACTGTGAACTGACCTTCCTGTCTCCGTCCTTGGGCAGGGCGCTGAGGGACTGTGTGCGTCTCTTCATGGGGCCATCGGAGGGCGTCGGATCGTTGGCCACACCGGGGGAGAACCTGCATTCACACAGAGAGAAAAAGTGAAACTGTGAGTCAATAAGAGATGGGAAATCGAGGGAAATTCCTCACTGTGTGGGGCTTTCAGGAAAGTGACCAGGCTAAAGGGTTGTGAAGGATTTCAAGACACAATGATCTTCATGTATATCACACCTCTGTAGTTTGAAGACAAGGCTCCATAAGGTTCCACTTAGGCTATGTTTAGATGGAAACGATCTGAAGAGAAAACGCAAAAGTGGCATTGCGTTCTCACTTTTTATTCCGCATTTAGACAAGCGATTTGGGGGGGAATCTGCGTGCATATGGTGACGCAAAAGTGTGTGAAACACCACCAAGTCGGCGCGCCTGCGTAGAACCTTCCTTCTACTTCTCTCCCTAGTAGTGCGAAGCGAACAATAAAAGCTGACAATTTTGTCTGGACAGACGAGGAGGTGGAGTTATTGCTCCAAACAATGCACACACACACACACACACACACACACACACACACGGCGCACATACACATGGCATATCGTCGCCGTCTAAATGAAAGGCACATCTGATCAAATATTTTTACGTTTTCACCCGCGAGCGTATTCGTGTAAACAGGGCCTTAATGTACAGTAAGCACTTGACCAGTATGCCATGTCAGCCAACCAAAACAGTGCTTTCCCTTTGTCTTCCTGGCTTTCTTTTCCTTTCATTTACCATTAATGTAACTGACACACTTTTCTTTATCTGTTCAGCCTTGGTTGTTATCACTGCACATGACAACTACGGAGTATTTATTCAGTTAATTCCACAGAAACTGCTTTTTCTACTTCTACAAAATTGCACTCTTCCTGCGAGCCACTGGATCTTTTCAAGGAAAAAGCAACCAGATAACTGTTACAGCAGTTGGAGAAACAGTAAGCAGTAAACAAGACATCCATTTGTATACAAATTCTTATTATATATTGATATAATAGTACAGATTATATTAGAGATGACACTTGCACAGAGACAAAAAGAGAACATGAATCATAAGACATAAATCAAGAAAGATCAATCATCTGATCCGCTTCCTCAATTTATACGCGGTCATTGCTGATGCACAATCCCATATTTGTAGGGTGTTGATGCATATGTTAAAAGAATAGCTCAGTGCAGTGTGAGTGTAGAGAGTGTATGGTGATCGGAGCAGAGAAGAAATTGACAGTAAAGTTGTCAAGGGGTAGTAAATGAAGTTTCAGTTTGTCTTTGAATAAACGCTGAAACTCCTCAAGAGCCAAGAAAAGTAAACAAAGTCTCCCCTGTGCTTCGGACCACGGTCTGTAAGCTGAAGCAGGAACGTTATCTTGCTCTGTTTCCGTAAGACCAACATTTGAGGCTGTGGGCATGCTTGTAGAATTGCCATGGGATGCAACCTAGGTCTGGTCTGTTTAACAAAGTAATGCAAACCATTGCCTAGTGTCCACTGTGGGTTGGTGACTGAATAGACTGAATAGAACAAAAATACTTTAGATGAGTAATACACAACGACTAATTGTCGAAAACAGCATGATTATAATGTTGGGTATTTGTTGGGTCTCTGTAAATTATAGAGTGTGGTCTAGACCTACTCCATCTGCAAAGTGTCCTGAGATCATTTCTGTTGTGATTTGACACTATAAATAAAATTGAATTAAATTGAATAATGTTGAATTCATTAAATTAAAGCAGTCCTTAATTGTTTGACTCAAACGTAGCTTAACCATGTCATATGATGTGCTACTTCAGTACACTTTAAGAACAAATATTACTGGGACCACTGCAGAAAATTGCAGATGAACATTTAATATCTATGAATTCACATTATGGACACCGCACACATACTAGGTTTCCATCCACCTAGTCTTGATTGTATGAAACAAATATAAACTGTAGAATTATAAATCAGGATTACATCTGGATTAAAGGTTTCTTGGCACAACTGCAAAAAAAACCTGTTTTTGTGAGCTTTAAAGTCACGACTATTAGAAAAGTCTTTTGAAACTGTGAGCCGGCAGGCAGAACGTCTGAAAACTTTCAGTTGTTGTTTTGCCGTGACTACATGAATATGGCGCTCTTTGTCTTCTTGTCTAGTTTTACAAAAAGCATTTTTATTATATACAGCAAACACAGAATTCAGCTAAGATAAGGGAACACACACAGTGTCCATGAAGGTAGGTCAGTGGTCAGTTTGGGCATTAGGAAATACAAACAAGAAAAATAATTAGGGGGTAACAGATAAGAAGTGTTAGATAACAAAATATAAATACATTTAAAAAAATAAAATGCGTATTATGCTTATATTTGTATGCGTCTGTAAGCATTCGTACAGTGTGTATTTGTAAAAGCAGCGAATAAATGGAGCTCAAATCTTGTTAAATGAGTCGACTTATTATTTATGCCATTAGTCTCTCCATTGAGATGTAGTTGGATAACAGGCGTAACCACTGCAACATGGAGAGATTGCTGAAGCACTTCTTTCTGCGATGGCGGCCTTTGTCAGCACGGTGACCCTGAAGCATTCAAAACCACATTACCAGCCAGACAGCCATGCAGCCCGTCTGAGTCACTCTGAAAGAGCAATAACCCAGCCAGACGCAGAGAAGCAGCCTGAGTGTGGAATGAACAGACTGTACAACTCCTGCCAGACACACACACACTGATGCAGCTGGTGGAAAAGTTGTTTGTTGTTTGTTTCTTTCAAATTTTGCTGTCAGAGGTGGATTTCAGTACACTTGTTTTAAGCGTAGCGTCCTTGAGAGTTTTAAAGTCTGCGATTCAAACTACACAGACAAACTGTGTCTAATATAATCTACAGTAGCTATCTGTTTCTCCTGAGTCATACCCGGAGTCGCAGAAAGGAAACTATATATAAAGTGTTTGCTCAAAATGAGTTTACATTTAAACGTAGCACAGAAACTTTTTAAAGGACAGAAGGTTAGCTTACGACAACAAAAACATTTTTGTTTCTCCATATTAAAAGTATGGAATATTGAAATATAGCTACAGAGTTTTTTTTTCTTTCAAACTGGATACATATAATTTGGGAAACAAAAATGAAGACTTTCCAAATAAGGCTCCAAAAAAACCCTATTAGTTGTTAAACTAGGGATCAGATCAGAAATAAAAAGATTCAAATTTCAACAAATTCCTACATACTATGTTAATGAACCGGTATCTATGCCACAGAATAAACTGACAGAGTGACATGCCACTTTAAGAAGTCATTGAGTTTATATGTGAATAATGCACAGATTTAAATTACCGCACTTGCATGTAAACAAAACCTGAATTAGTTCTGGCAGTGTGACGGTGGTCTGGCAGTTTCCTGTGTCTGACTGGTGGACTGGCCTCATTTCACAATGTGGTCAATGTGCCACAGCGCTACTCTACATCTGAATTTAAATTAAAGCTTTTGTTTCTTCTGCTTCTTCCTCTTTCTCTCCTGATTCCATCTGCCATCCGTAGCCATTGCTGGACTTTGACAACCAACACAAAATGCACTGCTGAGCACTAAACTGTTTTATTCTCCTATGTTAATTCAATTTGTTTTCAACTTTTTATGTGCCAAAAAAGACATTTGCAGAAAAAATCTTACAATTTTAAAGCAGCAAGCACCATAATAATACCAGCAGTGATGCAGATAAAAACCAGCCTCTTTGTACTTACGGGTCATCTATATCGCTCTCTGTCTCGCTGTCAGCCCCTCCCCTGTCTGTAGGAGGATTGTCATTAGTCGGGGGAGGGCATGACGGCGATCCCCTCTCTAGGTCTGGAGGGCCGGTCCGTCCATCGCTCACCAGGGCCACACCGCAACGAGGCTCTAAAAAAAATAAAAGCCATTTATATGCCAGTTAGTGAAAAGCTTCATGAAAGTAATTAACAGGGCCATATGTCTGTAAACGCAGGGCTAGCCTGCATGCAGCTTGTTGATAGGCAGCTTTAGTCTGGCTGTGGGAGGTGTGAGAAGCTCTGACTACATCTATGCGATAATCTGTAACAGTAGTAAGAAGAATACTAGGAACATATAAAGGAAATGCTCCATCAAGGGTGTAGTGAATATATCTGTATATTACAGAAGTATTTTGTCATTAAATCAAGTAATTACCAAAACTTAGTTGACACGGCATTTCTTTCTGTTTTGTTTTTATACTGCAGTTGTCTTGTTAACTAAGTGTATTGTAGCCCATTAGTGAGCTTGCTTACTTTTACTATGACTAGCCTCCACTCCACTGAAGGCCATTATAACTTAGCCAAGAGGTTTTGTAGAATGCATTTCGATGGAAGACTTTATACAGTGTGGTGGTCTCTTAAAACAAATCCCCCAAAATAGTTGTTTCTCTGTGATGCTCATACTGCGGTCTGTTTTCTTCTGAGATCGATAGGGTTAGTACACATGAATGGGATACCATGATTTACTCTAAAGTGAGCTGGTTAATTTAACAGTCTAGAGCTGAAATTATTCAGCAAAAAATATTAACAATTATTTTGATAATCAATAAGCCTTTCCGTCTAGTTTCAAGCAAAAAATGCTAACAATTCGCTGGTCTCTGCAATTTGAGGGCTTTTCTTTATCATATATTTTAGCAAATCGAATATCTTTGGCTCTGAGAAATTGTATCCACTATTTCTGATTTCGTAGACTGCATGATTAATCAATAGTTGCAGCCCTAACACAACAAATAGAAAAGAAAGATAACTTAGTATCTAAAATACGACCTAATGAAGCTCTGAAGATCACTGACCGTTTCGAGTGGTCAATATTAGTCTCTGAATACATTTTAGCACTCCAGTCAGCAAATAGTGTTATCAACAATGTTACTGGAACTATTTTGGCATAAACACCAACTGTGCTGATTTGCAATTCAGTCCCAACTGTTTTGGAAAACTCTGACTTGGCTGCTGGTATATCCGACTTTGCACTTGAGTGTTTTTGGCAGAAACAAAGCCCTGCATACTGTTTCCAGCAGTTATAATGATTATATTAGGAAATATTTGTTTATTAGATACAGTCATATATTTTTAGGTACACACTGTTGAATTCAGAGAAAGGGAGTGGGGCTATTTGCTACCTTTGCTCTGACTGACAAGCTGTTGACCATCAGCAGGCTGGGCAGCCGCTCCTGATTGGCTGGGCTCCAGGAAAGGGACAAGTGAATGCCAAGGGAACACTGGCACTGACCGAGGCTCCACGTTGGTCCAAACTGTGGGAACACGAAAGGAGAGAGAGGAAAGAAAGAGAGAGTGAGAAAGTGAAATGTCATCATGTTTATCTATGTCACTATCATGGACTATAGACAGAAGGTAGCGCACTGCCCTATGGCAGCATGTGAAACCCTACGTGATGGTCGGCCAGCGATGAGCTAAAGCGCTACTAAAAATTACACGTTCCTAGAAACTGAAGACCATGAATGGAGTTGTATGGAGTGTATTTAGTAACCTACTCTGCCCCTCTCCAACACACACACGCACGCACGCCCCCACACACACACCCACACACACACACACACACACACACACACACACACACACACACACACACACACACACACACACACACACACACACACACACACACACACACACACACACACACAAACACACAAAGACCATCCCTCAGGATAATGAGAAATGAGGGGTCATGCGGTGTGATGAGGGAACCTGTTATTTTATCCACAGAGATTTTAGACTCCAGACTACTCGCCGTCTAGACAGCTGCCGAGCTTCAGACTCTGAACTGAACTGTTTCTCCAGCGGGAACCATTTCAAGCCAAAGACTACAAAGTTTAATGTGTACACAAATCTCTACTACCGGTACCGGAAGAAGAACTCAGATCTTTTACATAAGTAAAAGTAGTATTACCACAGTGTGAAATACAACATTACAAGTAAAGTCCTGCATTCAAAATGTAACTTAAAGTGGCTATATGTAACTTTCAGTTTGTGTCGATTCTAGCGACCGCTTTGGACAAAAGTGGTAGTGTTTTTACCAATCCTGCTGCCGTAAAGCTTTTTTCTTTTTCATTGCGCATTGTTAAAGGTGCAGTAGGTAAGCCTTATAAATAGGGCTGTCAGTTTAACACGCTATTAACGGCGTTAACGCAAACCCATTTTAACGCCGACATTTTTTTGAACGCACGATTAACGCATAGAGAGAGCAACGGGATCTGTTGGATCTGTTAGTCCATTTCTTTAACTGTCTATGGCCACGCCATGTCCCGCCCTACGAAGCAACTCGATTGGTTGGGGTTAGGCATTTCACCTCGAGTGTGAATGTTAGTGTGAAATTTTTTGGCTAAGTACTGGATCTTCACAATCCTACCTACAGCACCTTTAAGTTATTTAATGAATGAAATAAAAATATTACACACCTGAGGGCCAATTCAGGGTGGGTTAATGAATCATTTACAATCCCGTAATTGTCTCTATCTGTTGATAGCCTGACTGAGTGTGACTCGCGTTATTGTCTGTTGTCTTTCCCTTTTAGCTTTTAGTTGTTCTTCCCAGTATCAGCTATAACTACAGCAGATAACTTCTAAAATAACATTAAAATACAATTAGGCCTATATAAAGAAATCTCCTGCTTCCTTTTACCTGGCTCAAAAGGCTGGACACTTCCTTTCCGGTGTTACAAAGAAATCTGTGACCCATCAGAATGTGTTACTGTAGCGCCGTCTACCTGCCGCAAATCATTCTGTGACTTTGCGGGAAAAATCGAATCCAGGCAGAGGCCTTACTAAAAACTATATAAAAATGGCGTTCTTTTCACTGTTAGTCTCGTTTGCTGTTACAGGTCATTTAAGACCATTGTATGAAAAATGACAGAGCTTTAGAAACATTAAAAAGTTACATATAGTCACTTTAAGTAAAAGTGCAAAAGTATAAGCATCAAAATATACTTAAAGCAACTAAAGTAAAAAGTACTCATGATGCAGAATGGCTCATTTCAGAATCATTATTTTACTGGATTTTAAGGTTGCAGCTGGTAAATGTGGAGCTAATTTCAGCTCCTTCACATACTGCTGGGTAGTTTAATCTACAATATTACATCATAATTTAGTAGTTGATTCATATTTTGTATTAATAATCTAAATCTGAAAAGCAACTAAAGCTGTCAAATGAAAGTAGTAAAGTACAACATTGTAGTGCAGTAGAAGTATACAAGTACAAGTATCTCAAAATTGTACTTAAAGGGATACTTCACCATTACGCTTTATATATATATAAAATCATAAAATATTATATAATAAAGATTTCATCCATCCATCCAACCATCCACTCCTCCCCCTAGTCTCGCACTGCCAGAACTATCTCCACAGCGCTACTCCTCCCCTGACTGGCTGCAGCACTGTAATGTCCAGTTTCTGTTTCCATTAATAATTTTATAAAAAAAGTTCCTAAACGGTCTATTTATAGCTAACCATTCGCCGGCTAATGTCTCATCTAAAATGGAGATCCAGATACTGCTGAGCTAGATAACGAAGAAAATGCAAACATGTCCTGGCTGTACTGTTCACACTGTTCAAGACGTTCTCTTTTGATTAGTGTCTTATGACTATTATAGCTGTGCTCTGACCTTTGCACTCCTTAATACTTAGTGGCAGTTTATGTTGATGCGTGCATGGGGAACTTCAGCTGAGGAAGTGAGGCTTATTCAAATGTTTTACACACCAGAAGTTACTTTCTTAAGGTGGGCAGGACCAGAAATAGTACTGATTAGGACAGCACAATATATGTTTTTTTTTTATTGTCATCACAATATCAACTGGCGCAATATACACACCGTGAAAGGCTGCGACATATCGCTGAAGACAGATGTGTTAGTTTAAAGAGAATATGAGTAGAAAACTGCACTTTAAAATGTAACTGTCAATCTTTTTTAGTGGTGCCTTTTATATTCAGTTCAATGTTGAATGTGTTCAATAAAAGAATGCTGGAAATGATTTGTTTTAAATTCAGCAAGCAATTTGTTGTATTTTAGCAGAATCCTGAAATGAGTAACACTTTAATATCTGTTCATTTATTTCAAGTAATATCATTATCGCGATATTCAACAGCGTGATGGCATACAGCATATTTTCCTCATATCGTGCAGCCCTGGTACTGATGATGTACTTTATTGTACAAAGTATATATATATATATATATATATATATATATATATATATATATTTTTTTTTTTTTTTCCTTCTTATTGATCATCCACAGGTAGCGCAGAGGTCTAATTCAGAAATACTGAAAACATCTGAAAAATGACTAAGATTTTATTGTAATGCATGTCAACTTGCAAACCTAAACGTCCATGTAGATTTCCATCAACTTTGAATTACTGCTGAGTTTTGAAACTTTGATAAATGATGTAATCTTTGTTTTTATCTTCTTATCTGTTATTGATATTTATTAGGAAAGGTATCTCCATAAGCCATTTTGTGCTCCGAACCTCTCCTGCACAATGTTCAAATTCTTTCTGTCTTTTCATATATGTGTATATGTGCAAATAATAATAAAAAATTAAAATAAATAAATGAACTTCTGCAGCTCTTAGGCATGTAGGGATTTAATGACTTGCTCAAGGGCACATCAGCAGTACAGTCTGAACGATGCTGGATTTTTAAAGCTGATAATGATATTTGGGAGTTGTTTTAAAGAACTGTGACCAAGACACTTTCTTTCTTTTATAACAAACATTACATATTAACGAAAGGGTCAATCTTGGCAGCAAAGTATACCATCAAATGAATAGGCAAATAAATACACAATCATTTATTTTTTTAAACTCCATACAGCTCCCCTAGATATTTTCAAAAACTGCCAGCTTCCTTTAGTAATGTATGTAAGTTAGTAACGCATGTTGATATACTCATAACATATCGATTCATACTTGGTTTGTTTACATTTTTCCATCATGTAGCTATTGCTCACTTAGCTTGTAAGAGAAACAAGTATATTACTACAGGGTCACTCTTTTTAGTGAGAAAATCTCTAAGATACTGTATATACCCAGGGTGCACAACTTTGGGCAACGAGGGATTTTTAGTTTTGTTGTCTGGCTAACCATCTCAAGAACCTCCTTCCAAAAACGTTTGACCATATTACATTCTCACAAGCAGTGAAAGACTGTTCCTTTAGGATTACATCGGAAGCACGTGTCTGGCGTACTGGGATTAAAGTGATATAGTTTTGATTTTGTGTTATATATGTTCTTAAAATCCAACTGTATATGAGATTTGTTGGCAGTGAGAGATATAGAGAATGTATAGCCGTATCCTTTGAGGTGCTAAACAAATCTAACTTGAGATTCTTCAAACGTTTAAAGGACCTGCTATCACCCTGAAGAGGCGAGGTATGAATATTCCAGGGAAGCACTGACAGTGGTAGGTTGTGAAAAATATCAGAGAAAGAAACACTGCGCAGATAACCATCTGTCTCTTATTGGTTTACTTGAAGCATTGACAGGATGAATAGCAAGAGACAGCAGGGAGAGAATAAAACACTCCTGATGGGGTGAACAGCTGTCTTCATGCTTTAAGGTGGGAAAGTATGCTACTCTCAACTGTAGATATCCACCTGTCCTATGACTACACATTACAACCACTTGGAGAATTTTTCAAATAATTTCTCTTGTGGGTGCAAAAGCAATAATACAGTTCCTGAGCTGTGAAACAAGATGGGACCTCAACTACATCTGAGCACTTATCTCTTCTTCACTGAAGGCTGCAGATGTACTCAAAGAGAGCACAGTAATGAAACTTGTGATTCTAATGCAGCTGCACTTGAGCTGGGCTATATTTAGGAGAGATCTCAGCCGTGGGGCCTCCACTGCCTTCTGCCTGTGTTTGTTTCTGGGCTCGCTGTGGCTCTCGGCGTTTTTAAAAATGTATGGTGGAGGAAACGTAACGCTACAGAGGCAGGTGGCTGTTAGCAGCCGTGCGAGGGATGTGAGAGCGAGAGAGAGGAATAAGAGCGCGCTTCGGTAATCAGCTCAAGCCTCGACGCTTTACTGCGCTAATTCTACTGGTGGGAAAAGGGTATCCATGACAACACGCTGGCAATATGATTACTCCTTTTTCTGCTGAGAGTGATGAAACACATTCACATCACGCCGGACCTGCCCTTGATGCTCTGTCTGAGGTTGTTGATTGTCTGAAACAGCGAGATGAATGTCTGTGTGTGTGTGTGTGTGTGTGTGTGTGTGTGTGTGTGTGTGTGTGTGTGTGTTGTGTAGGAGGAGGTGTGATTGTCCTTGTTGCTCTCTGCACTCCTGCTCTCAGTCTTGCATGTCTAGACATGCCAATACTCACGCCCTTTTATAGTTTCAGTAGTGAAACACCCCTTAACTATCTCACACACACACACACACACACACACACACACACACACACACACACACACACACACACACACACACACACACACACACACACACACACACACACACACACACACACACACACACACACACACAGATGTGAAAAGGGTGCACACGCATACTCGATAACTCTGACACAACACAAACTGTCACAAAATACACACACTGAGCAAAGGCAGCCACCCCGCTGGTGGCTGCCTTTGTGAATGATATATCAAACCTTTTCTGATCTTCACGCCTCAGAGGAGTCACCTTTATCGCCTTGAGTCAAGAAATTATAATTGAATCAGAAAAGGGTTATGAGTTATGAAATACTAAATTTAGAATTTATAGATCCTCATTGCATAAATCTGCTTCTTTTCATGTTTTTTAACAAATCTCCTGTAGCTTCAACCATGCCATGTTTCCTAAATGTACATATTAACTGAAAAATGCACCGTCTGCTTTTTTTTAATCATCTGTATGACTTACTGTATTACTATATGTCACAACCCCCTTTTTTTTAATCAAATGTCAGTATGAACTGTGAAACTGAAAAAGCAATAAATTGCCAATATCGTTCTGCACTAAGACACATTCCTGTACATTTATTACAGTGAGTTTTCAGATTTAGAGAGTGTTAGTGTTAGAGAGTGAGAAATCATGCTTTTCAAATGGAAACTATCTTCCTCATTTCTATATTCAAAGTAACATATCTGAGTTTCGGCTGTAATATCGCAAGGTTGGCATGGAAACAAGCACACAGTATATGATTAACCCAAACACCTCTTTTTCTCAGTGGCACATCTTATCCAACAGAGTGCACGCAAACAAAGCTGGCTAAAAAAAAAGATTTTTGGCCAAAGAGGGTGCACAAAATTGCTCATAAGGGTAACTTCACCCCCTTTAATTTCATCCTCCCTCAATCCACACTGTGCTCCTTCAGACAGTTACAGTACACCTTGTAATTTAGAGAGTTAGCTGATAGTATGGTTTATAGAGATGTTCGGAAATGCCTCGGATCCTGCCTAAAATGCTGGTATCCGTGAGCATGCGAGTCTATGCAGCGACCTTATACCACGTAATTTAGACCTGAACAAAATATACTTTAAAGTAGTTTATTTATGACTGTCAAACAGGATAATAAAAGAAAGTTTATTTAAAGGTTTAAAAGTGTATCTATTGCATTCATTCTCTGTATGTATTTGTTCATGATTTACAAAGTGTTTGACTGAGCCAGGACATACAACAATGATAGCAATACATACACGGTTTGAAGTATACAGCTGTATAAACATAGTAACAAATATATATATATACCTTTATTTTTATTTTTATGACTGGTATGAGATCGGTATGCGGTATTGGCCGATACACAAGTTCAGGTATTAAAATCAGTATCAGGAAGGACAAAATGGTATTGGAACATCTCTAATGATTTAAGAAGGTAATGAGGAAAATAAACACAATAGACATCCCTAGAACACCAACATCTACATGCCGTACTGAAGTCAAAAATGAATGTTCATAAAATGCCAACAATTTATAATCTATTGACCTCCGGCTTTTCTTTTTTTTTGTCACCGGTATAATCTGCATGAATGCAACTCGTTTCCCTGTGTCCACTGTGGCTGTTTTTAAGGAAGCCAATGATAAAGCCGTTGTTAACTGTGTGCTATTGGCAAAGAAAGAGCATTTCACAGAAAGCAACAGCAGCCTAAAGCAGCACAACATTTCTGACAGTCTTGGTTTGTTTACTTCATTCATCATATATTAAACTTTAAAATAAAACAAATTTGTGAAAATTGAGTATATGCCACATACACGCCTAATAAATACCGGTATGAATAAATAACCAAATAAAAACACTCCAAAAAAAGGTCAAAAGGCACTAGGAAGGCAAATTAAGGGGGCAAAAAAACATACGTTGAATATGGTTTCTTTCTTACACTGCAAGCAAACAATAGTAAAGTGTATATGAGTCATAGCCATAGCACTCTGATGATGCTCTGTAACTCTGTAACTCTAGAGGGATAATGAAAGCGAGAATGACTGGGCTAGAGTACACAAGCTTCAGCCTGCACATCCCTTCCTACTTTACAGTATGGCAGAAGTGTGGCTCGGCAGACTTTGTATCTGACGAGAACAAAGGTCAAAGCCACAGAACCATGATGATATCTCATCCCCTCTCCCCGTCGTTACTCACCAGTCCCTGGCCGTCCCATGATGATTTGCTTGCGTGGAGCAGGGTGTGGCGACTCAGCTGGCAGTATGAGCGGCAGCAGGGCAGTCGGCGTGGGGTGACAGGCTACTGGCTGTGGCAGCCCCCCTCCGGAGGCATCCTGATGTCCCTCAGGTTTCCTCTCACGCTCCCTGCCTCCAGAACCAGAGGAGGACAGGATTGAGCCCGATGAAGTGGGCACCATGGAGGGGCTGGACAATGCAGCATGGCCCACTGTGGCTGGGGTCAGTGACTGGGAGGAGACATCGAAAAAGTGTTTTTAGTATTTGCAGAGAACTAAATCATAGCAAAAATATGTAGATATATTTGAGAATTAAATACTTAAAAGATGGCAGCTGCTCAATCTACTCCTGCAGCATAATCCACTTCTCCGCTGTTAATCAATTTGTTCAGTATGTTCTGAACACAGATAATAAATAATAAAGTGCTTTCAGAGGTTTCTGAGATCATGTTGCTGACTCTGGGTCTCCATTGGACTCTGCTTTGAATCAGAGGTGACTTGGAACGAGCTACAAACTTTTGAGGGCCACATTTAAGGGTTTTTTATAGTTGTGCGTAGAATCGACGGTGCAGGGTCCGGACCCTACGCTGTAGCCTGACGCACACCTCTTGAAAAATGTAACTACGCGTCCCTATGTCGCGGCGACGCATGTCGCTCGGCCATGGCTTGGTAGCGTTGCATTTCCCCAGACTCATTTCCTGGTTCTCCTTCACCATAAACAACATGAAATCAAGGAGAGGGTTAACTTTTCCTGCTCCAGATTTACCACCGTGGTCAGAAAGAACAGGGGAGACACTTTGTTTCTCTCACTATGACTCTAGAGTCGTTACTCACTCTGGAGCTAATCGCAGTCACTCTCTCACTTCCTCCTCGCTCTAAAACACACTCCCCACACACATACACATGCCGGCTCGACGCACACACATTATAAACATCAGGCCACTTACGTAGACTATGGCGAAAGCTCTGCATGGAGCCTCCGCACAACCGTAAAAAGGCCTTTAGGGTCTATCACGATTAGTATTTGCTACTAAAAATACTACTAATAAAAATATAGCTTTTCAGTAGAGTATTCATTCATGTTCAAGGTGAAGTTTCTCAGTCACTGACAAAATTATATAAATTATACATTCCCCAAAATAAAGATACTATTTTGCTGTACCATTGCCATACAGAGGTAGCTATTAGTGCTGAAAAAATCGTAATCCTGATTATTTTGGTCAATATTTAAATCACGATTATTTAACACGATTACCAATTGTCTTTTGGAAAGATGCTGCAATTATTCAACTTAAAAAAGAGATAAACAGTTAAACAAATCAACAGTGAAAACACCTTGAACTGTGAAATTTCCCTTTTCGGCGAAATGCAACCTAGGGTCTTTTTATGAATGTACCCGGTACATTCACAAAAAGACCCTAGGTTGCATTTTGGCGAGAGTTGCGCTTTAATACTTTGCTGTTTTAACTTCTTTTTTTTTTCATTCAGAACACAAGACAAAATAAGAGTTTACTTACAAAACGTAATGCAAAATAATTGTTATAATAACGATCGTTAAAAGCCGAAATCGTAATCGCTATTAAAATTGCTACGACATAATATTGCTATCGCATTATAAAATCAAGACTTTATCCACATGGCCCATCCCTAAACTGCACATGATCATGTGGCACATATACAAAAATAGTGACTTTCTTACCGAGCTGGAGGTGACCAGGACAAGTGTGGATGTGGGGTTGCGCAAGAGAACTGCACCGTTGGTGGTGGCCCCGTTGATGGGGACGGGGACCTGCAGACCTGGGGGAGCTGTGTGTTGGGGCTGGCTGTGCTCTCTGGACCTGCTCCTCTCTCTCCTCCCTAACGGACCATCAGAGAACTTGGCCAGAGGGACATCTGGGTTGCGGACAATGACTGGAGAATCACGTAAGGGCACAATACGGCGTGGGGAGGGTTCTTGGGGCAACGGGGAGGGAGGAGTGGGAGAGACCAGCATGGGTGGAGGCGTGGAAGCAGCGGAGGACGGTGGCCTGCTGGTGGCGCTACGAGGCCGGGGGAAGGAAAGTGAGGAGGGGGTTGTGGGCTGGCTCTGGGGGGAGAGGACTCTGAAGGCGGCATTATTGTGGCCCAGGTTTGGGTCTCCCACCAACCCTCCCCCTATGCTCACCAGCTGCTGTTGCTCAGGTTTGGTCTGGTAGTCCTGGATTGCAGGCAGTGGAGGGGGCGGGTGATTGTCGAGCTTCCTCTTGCTGGGGCTCATGGGGACTGTGAAAGTGAGATTGGTCTGAAAAGTGGGCACAATCCCCGACAGGTGGCGCTCTCGCTCAACACCTGGTGTACCCATCTTAGTGCCGCTAAGCTGGCGATGGCGGCGTGGAGTAAGTGAGGCAGGAGCAGTGATGGGGCTGAAATTGGCAGGGCGAAAGCCAAAGAGCGGAGAGGGTGAGGGTGATGGGGTAGGGGAGAAGGGCGACTGGTTGGAGATAGGGGAGTATGAGGGTGTGCCTGAGCGGGAGCTCCCCAGGGAGACCAGCATGGTCGCTGCCTCACACTCATCAAAGTCAAAACGAGAGAGGTCCTGGGGGAGCAGAGAGGGAAGGACCAGGCGGGGGCGGGAGTCTCCTCCACGGCTGCTGGCCTCACTGCTTTCACGTGACGTCTCATCCCAGTCAAACTCTGAGCTAGCTCTCCCACCACTCAGTCGAAGGTCAGACGGCGTCAGGGTCCCTGTGCTGCTGGCTCCACCCCGTTCCCGGCTGCCTCCACTGGCTTCCATCTCCTTGGTCCTCATTGAGAGGTGTCTGGAGCAGTATCCTCGGCGCTGGGACTCTTTAGAGCAGCCTTCCCTGGAGCACAGCCTCCTCCACTGCTTCCCATTGAACTTCTTACGGATGCCTGTTGGGGTGCACACCACATCTCCCTTCTTGTACTTTTGCTGGGCAGCTGTCAGTGGGGTGCGGGAACGTGACGAGGAGGAGGAGGTTGAACCTGATCCAGATCCACCGCCACCACCTGCTCCTCCACCGGAAGAACCTCCTCCTGAGGCCTTCTCTACTCTGGAGGAGGATGCGGTAGAAGAGGAGATGGGAGGGAGAGGAGGGAGCTGAGAGGTGGTAATGACAGCACCAGCTGCTGCAGCTGCTGCGGTTGCTGGGTCAAGGCTTAAAAGAGCAGGTGAAGGAGGGGGATGGGGTTTCAAGGCTAGGTGGGTAGGGGGAATCCCGGGGATCCCGATGCCCCGCACCACAGACAGGTGGGGATTGAGGTAGCCAGGCGGGGGCTTAGAGACAATGTGGCGGTGTTGGGAAAGTGCCATTGGTTTTGCCCCAGGTATGATCGCCCCCACTGGGAGCATATTAAAGTGGGACACCTCCATGTCTTCTTCAGGGGTGAGTGGCATGTACTGGTGGTGTTGTTGCTGCTGTTGTTGTTGGTGCTGCTGCATTGCACTGTTCTCCCGTTCTCGCTCTCTTTCCCTCTCTCTTTCCTGTATTCTATGGAGGTCCCTCTCCCTCTCTAAGTCTTTCTCAATTTCCCACTCTCGGCCTGGGGCCAGGCTGAGGACTGACGCTGGTGTTACTGGGGAGGTAATATTTTGTCCTGATGTGGAGGAAACAGGAATCATGCCTGGGTAGGGAATTCCTCTCCCCAACACTGTCCCCACGCCGGGTGTCATCCCGCAGCTCAAACGACACACCTCCTGCTCCACGTCTATCTCCTCCCTATCCTCCCTCTCCCTTTCCTTGTCTCTCACTCCCTCTTCTCCATCTCGTCCTCCTCCAGATGGCAGATCCAGGTCCCAAGGTGGCACCAGAAGCCGGAGTGTTTGTCGGGAGACCCACACTGCCTGGGTACCAGCAGCTGTCCCTCTGCCATCCGCTTCCTCGTCCACTTCCTGTCTTTCCTCAGACAGGAGGACACGGTAGCGGTTGGCCACTGCAGGGTGTGTGTCCACCTGGGTCACCACACCTTGTCGATACCACTGGCCTTCGCTGCCCTCCTCATTGCCAAATGGTACACAGACACGGGTGCCAATGGCTATTGGATGGACACCAGGCGGCGGGGCATCTAGGATAATGTCCACCACCCCTGGGGGGCTGTCATGTCGATACGGGTAACGGCACAGCGTCTTCTCACCATTCAGCTGCACCTCCAGGCTTCCAAAATCACCGCTGACCTTGCGGACGACTCCAGCCCGGAACACCAACTCTGAAATCCCCCCTTCATCCCTCCTTTCGCCCCCTCCCTCTTCGTCACTTCTTCTCCTGAGCTGGCGGGCGAGGACACGCTGATTCTTCAGCCCTTTGGCGAGGGCGTCAGACAGTGCATCAGGGAGACTGGGTGGTGCGTGTGTAGACATCTGTGTGAGGCCGTGTGGGTCGCCGACTACCTCTAGGTCAGCTGAGTGCTCGCTGGCGGTGTCTGTTGAGGAGCAGCGGGGCAGGGGACTGGGCAACACTCCCTCTGCATCTCTCACCCCTTCACCCCCTCCAGGCATTTCCCTGTCCCCTCCCAACGACAGGGTAGGGGGTCCTGAGGAGCCATTCTGAGGCCCTTCCCTGCCAGTGTTCCTGCTGTGGAAGTCGTCAATCAGGCTCCTGCTCTGACTGTTGCCATCAGGGTGCGAGACATAGATGTCACTTCCTGAACCTGTTGACCCGTGGTTGATGACCCCACCACTAAGAGGTAGAGGAGGGGGCGTGCTGGAGGAAGGATTGCTATGGTTACCAGTAGCAGACATGCAGTGTTCAGAGGTGTACTTCTTTTTGGGAACACGGGCCTTGAAGGTGGCTGTTTTTCGGCTAGAGGCGGGGTTTGGGCTGTTGTTGGCGCTTGGTGTACTACTGTTACTACAACTGCTACCACCACTGTCACTGTGGCTGCTGCCGCTCACTGCTAACCTCCCTGGTCTATCATCCGACGCTGTCAAAAATTTCCCAGAATCCATCACAAGTGATACCGTCCTTTCTGACAGCCCTTCTCTGTGAAGCCCCTCCACCTCTGAAGTGTCCCGTGCTCTGATTGGTTCCATCTGGGAGGACTCTGAATGTGAATTAGAAGAAAATGAAGAGGAGGGTGTTCGGTTTTGTGGGGATCTGCTTCTGTCTCTGTTCTCATCTGAGTCTCTCTTCTCCCCTCCTTCTGGGGCATCCCCCGCTCCGCGACGCTTCCCCCCTTTGGCCCGGGTGGAGGGAGGAGAGCGCCGCTGCTTTTTTATCGGCTTCATCTTTTCATCTAGCTTGCCTTTTCTCCAAACAAGTCTTGTTATTTATTTATCCCAGAGATTCTCTTTGGCGTTCCTCTCTTGCTCTGCTTCTTTATTTTTCTTCTTCCCCCTCCTTTCTATTCTCTCTATTTTCCTCCTCTGCCAGGGCTTCTCTCTCTCATCCTGTCTTGTCTTCGTTGCGCGACTTCGGCACTTGCCCACCTTATTCCAGAGACTCTGAAAGAAAGGGAACAGGGAGTGTGGGTTACTCATGTGGCAAACACATTCAGACATGCACAAAGCCCATTCACCACGAAAATATAGCTACTAACTGCATGGCTATGAGAGGAAAAGTGAGTGATTGAATCAGCATCTATGAAAACATTAAAGTGGCATCGAAGTAATTCAAAACAAAATCAAAGCAAACAGAGATCACATGCATCATAAACATAAGACTAAACAGTTAAACATTAATTCTAAAAATGTATTCCCTGCTAAATGATGCACCATCGTACTATAGTAGTAATGAATGTGACTCATCTACAAATTCATTACACATTAATTCATTACATAACAGGTTCTACTCACATTACACAAGGCCTGCATCCTTACCAGGCGCATATAGAAAACAGGAGGCCATATTGTAGGGTAAACACAATGTAGGCTTACAACAAAGTATGGAAATAGTGAGGAGCACTTTGCAATTTGCCCAGACAAGCCTTTCTGCATGCACATACACTCTCACACACACACACACACACACACACACACACACACTCCTCCTTGGCCGGGGCAGTAGAGGCGGGGGAATTCCTTCTTCGCTTGCATACTGAAACCCTCCCTTTCTCTCTCTCTCTCTCTCTCTCTTTCTCTCTCTCTCTCTCTCTCTCTCTTTTCCTCTCTCTGTGGCGACCTTTATCTATGTATTTCAAAGCAGAGCCAATCCGCCCCTACAAACTCCATTTCCTGTGGAAGACCATTACCTAACTTCCCGTTATTTTATTTCTCCTTCTCTCTCTTTGCTACTATTACACTTTCATTCTTATCCCCTGCCTGCCTTCTCTCTGATATTGATTTCTACCTCTCATCTCTTCCTTTTTTCTCCCCCCTCCTTCCACTTAGTCTCTATCCTCATGTTGTGCTGCAGTCATACAGAAAAGCAGAGTCGTTCCAAAAAAATTGTTATTCCACACCAGAGTCATTCAGCATCTCTCTTAACCAAGCCAGAGTCATTCAGAATATCTTCTATTCCACATCGGACTCATTCACAGTTCTGCCCCCGTTTAGAAAGTGAAACAAATTGATTTTGCTGACTTGTTGAACGGGAGACTGTTGCCATTTAACTGGTTTGTTTGCTGTGTGGCTGATACATGCGGGACTTGCCTCAGGTCGTAGCTGCTGTGTGCTCTGCCTCATTTCTTCCAAAACAACAGTCTCCACAGAGCTACGAGTGCCAGAACAATGTTGATAACAAGTGTATAAGAGGGAGAGTCAAAACACCCCCTATATGCTCTGTCGTCGAAATTTCTCTCTCCGACTGTGATATTCGCTGTCAAAATGTTCTGGATTGATGTCTACTTGTCAGTGACTGTTTGACTGTCAGTTAACTTCCATGTCTGCCTGTCTGTCCCTGTTTGTACCGTACATCCATCCTCCCACCAATTTCTTTCTCTATGTCTGCCTGTCTCTTTTCCCTTCTGCTGCCTTCCTGTTTGTCTGTGAAGGCCAGCATTCATTCAGGTCCTTTTAATATCTGCCACATCACATTGGTGAGAGAGAAATCCATTTTCAGACATGAGTGCCGCCTGTCTCAAGGCCACACACACACACACACACACACACACACACACAGCAAACCTCTATGTGATGATAGTTGATAATGCACACAGAGAGCTCATAGCCATCACTTTGCTCTATGTAAATCCCTACTTAGGACAGACAGCCGTAGAACAGCCATCATAAAATAATTTGGCAGCCGGCCTTACTTGGTCATGATAGAGGTATGTTACATGTGTTTACTCAGTAGTGCACTGTGTACAACAGCTGGTGTCAGAGTCATGGGCCTAATGATAACAGCTTAAAGACAAACTGACGCAACTCACGCTCCCCTCTGTGAAATATGGAGCAAGGAAGTCCATATGGGAGCTACGGTAGGCTTCCTATGTTGCATTTTCAGTTCAAAGCAGAGCACTACTTGATTTGCAGAACAACTTTAACCTTCTTGACACAAATGCATGGTAAACATGAAACATGGTTAACATGACTGTAGGCAACATCGAGCTGGCATGAGTAATGTGAGGTGACAAAAACATGAAGTGCTGCCTTTCTGGGTGCATCATTTAGTTTAGCTAAGCAATTGTCCAGGTTTAGGTCATGGTTTAATCACTTTTTCAACCGCAACTGGGCTACAACAAACTAATAATAGGCAACATGCAACTAATTATTGTATAAATTATATAATATAACATGTATGTTTATGCCAGCAATAAAGAATAAAACGGCATATGCCCTCAAATGTTTGCAACATTGCCATATGTTTAATTCACCTGGGAATACATTGTCTAGGAGTGAACTTTGCAGACCTTTCAGTCCCTTATAGTATGCTTAACCTCCTGTGGAGTTGCCAAATCATTATTAATAGTATATTTCATGTATTATCTTCACCAAACTGCATGATATTTAAAAGTTTTGTAGAGAGCACCTCTGTAAAAGTGTACGACAGGATTACTACAGTGCTTTATTAAGGACAGGCCAGGGTGTATAAATATATTGACATAGGCTAATCATAATCCAGAGTAGATAACGGCTGTTAATGTATCTACACAAGGCCTAAAGCGCAAATGCAAACTACTAGAAGGTGATGTCGTCACCTCTGGTTTAGCTGGATAGTACCGTGTATGTGTCAAGCCCTCGTAGTACCGCGATTACTACCAGGTTTACTCCACAACACTCAGCAGGCCGTGGCGTGCAGCGACCAGGCCTCAACTACACACAAGGCCGCTTGGAAATCCTCAACTCACTGTCACCGGGGACATAACCGGTTTAACGGGCATATTAACCCGTAATACCATGTAATATAGCCCATATTCACTGTGCTGCATGACGGTGTGAAATGTCCCAAACAGATGAACGCGTTAACTTTGTCAATCACACACAACACACCGACAAACAGCAGACAAAGTCGGTTGTTTGGCCCATCCGAAAGTGACAGTCGCCTGAAAATATAGCTACCGCTGCCCGAATAACTTTGTATTGACCCTCGTCGTCATTTGCATTATTGCAACCGAGATACAAGAAGGAGAAAGTACAAACTAGTCCATGAAGAAAGAAGGCCCTCGAGCAAAAACACATTAATTCAAACAGCCACGTTGATTCGTGAAAAAAGAGGCAGAAAATATGCCAATGTAAAAGAGGAGGTGGAATGACAAGCGAGTTTTCGAGGTTAGATACAACGCACGGAAAATAACATTTGTTATAGGAAGTCCAACGGCAGTTATGGCGTTGAATTTATTTCTAGTGGAAAAGTTTCAAGCTCACTATGTCTATCCGCACCGCTCCCTTTTTTTCGCAGAAGACACCCAATCCGCCCTCTACTCCTCTCCGTAGGCCACCCAGATATCGGAAAATATGCTGATCAGCTCAACTGCTAATACTGTTTATGACCACAGTAAACATGAACAACGTTAGCAGCTCGGCAAAAGCACAACAAGCCCCCACTGCAGTGCTGCAGGAGAAAGATTTGTAGGCAGCTTATACTCACCAGAGCTAGTATAGTACCCCAGTGTGATTCTCTGTTGAGTCCGCCGGGTAAAATAGGGCAGGGTGGCCGGTCGTCCGCAGCTGCCAATTAGCGTCCGTTCATGTTTCTCCGGCAAAGCAACTTAAAAGGAGGTAAAACTACTGCCCTGTACATTCTACACTACAGTCGCAAAATGGTGAATGAAGCCCCAAAGCCTTGACAACCAGCCCGTGCGGCCAATGGCGGAGCACGAACGCGTACAGTAACCAATAGGATTCCGCGGAATGGGAGCCGGGGCGAAGCCACACGTCAAAGTAAATTTGATCGACGGCGCGTCGTGGCCAATCACAGTGTGGGAAAACACTGAACAGCTGTTGGAAGAGAGAGTCTGCGGCGGCCAATGGCGTCCTCTGTGGGCATGTCTACAGGCAGGCACGCAGGACGAGAAATATTTCCCTTCTTTATTTCTTCTTCTTTTCATCCCCTTTTCATTTGTCTACAAAGATGGCGTAGATAGAGGGAAGACTGCCTGTCTTTTTGAAACGGGTTGGACTTATTTCAGAAAATAAAACACTGACATGACATTATCAATTTTAATATAGATCAATATGTAATGCCCCAAGCTGTCTCATATATTATAACTTCAACCCACACTTATAAAAGAGCTTTAATAAGAATAGTTAGCTCTCTGTTGTGCTATTTATTCATTATTGTCTCCACTATGCTCCATGTGAGCCACAGGTTGAATGTAGTTTTAGAGGAACCACAGAGAACACCAACTCCCAAATTCACATGCTTTCTCTCTCTCCATTCCTCTCACAAACTCTCTCTCTCTCTCTCTCTCTCTCTCTCTCTCTCTTTCTCTCTCTCTCTCTCTCCCTCCCTCCGAGTTAATCAGAGGTGCTCTAAACAGCACAGAATCCCTTAGTCCCGCCTCCCCAGCCAATCAGGACAGCCGCTGGAGGCTATACGTCACCAGAGCAGCGTGTAATTGGCTGAGAGGCCTGGGGTCTACAGGCCAATAACCGAATGCTGTGGTGAGGTCACTATGCTTGTTGCCATCAGCTTGAGCATCAGGAAAAGTGAAACCCCAGTGAGTAAATTGGTCCAAACGTGGGATTATGGTTCCTAAGAGAGTGACCCATATACACTCTGGGCCTCCCTGCACACACACAAACACTGTGTGTGTGCAGGGAGGTGTGCATGTGTACAAGCAGGTACAGGCTGTAATACACTGAATACAAGACAACATGCAAACAGGCTGAAAAAAAAACACAGTTGAACATGCATGAGTGAGTGCATACAAACAAACACACTTACACACAGATACGTGTCTGTGCACCGCACCCCACACACACACACACACACACACACACACACACACACACACACACACACACACACACACACACACACACACACACACACACACACACACAGTGGCATCCCACTGTGATTTTCATGAGACACTAATGGTGTGTGGATTGCTGTGTAGCAGTGTGACTCGCTGTTTCTATAGCTTAGAGGCACAGATGGCGAGTTTGGTCAATGATGATACAGAGCTGGCTGGTTGCGGCATTGCAGTCGCCCACGCACGCGCGCGCGCGCGCACACACACACACACACACACACACACACACACACACACACACACACACACACACACACACACACACACACACACACACACACAGACAAGCGTGTACACTTGCCACAGTTACACACAACTGGGCGCACGCAAACAAGCAAGCATCTACACACACATAGCACGCGCAGTGGAGTTATAACATGTACGAGCGTTACATAAGATGTACGTGTACTGGAGCACACACACACTGTGCCTAGTCCTGTGCAATCACACACACACACAAACAAACATACACAGACACACACACACACACACGTTCGTGTATATTGTGCAGACTATACAGCCTCTTTGAGCATGCAAACATACAGACATGCACTGTTGCACATACGATAAAGTACAGTACAGGTTTATTATTATTATTTTGTTGCACACACACACACACACACACACACACACACACACACACACACACACACACACACACACACACACATACACACACACACACACATGCACACATGCACGCATGCATAAGCTTAGCATTTATGTATTCACTGTACATGGCTGTAACTTGTGACTCATAAATCTGTAAAAAATGCACCACAAACACACACAGTGTGATCTCCAGACATTTCCCCCACCCCTGATAGTAAAGCACCGCAGTCTCTGTCTCCCTCGAACTGACTGCTTATTCATTGTAGACGAGTGTGTATTCAGAAATGTAGGGCGAGTACAGCGAACACGGAACTTTGAGGGGTGGCTGGTTTCGTAAGGTGCCGTTGAGAGACGTTAAAGAGACCCGAGATTGAAGTCTATTGAAGTCTCAGAAAAGCTTTACGATGTGACTGGAGATGAACATGTGAAGGGAGCACTTTCGTGGGAAATAGTAGACCTGAAACAGACAGCGAAGAGACAGACAGGAATCATGCCAGGGACAGGAAGAGGGAGACAGACAGTAGCAGAGAGAAATGGCGAGAGGTAGACCGAGAGTGGCTGCAGAAGTTGAGCAGTTTCTGAATGAGTGCCATAAATCCGGCTGGTATTAGCACCTCTGAGCACTTTCTAAGAATGAGACGGAGAGCTGCGGCTAAGCCCCCCCAATCCTAGTCACTTTACTCTAAATGCATTATGGCCACTTAACTGCTAAACAGCTCCAGGGACCCTGCACTGCACCTGACCCAACACTCTAACACTCTCTAATTCAAGAGTGTGTGTGTTTGAAAAAAAAAAGAACAAATGGACAGTAAGAGATGGACCAGATGAGTCCAACTCTACTCGCCTTCACCCCGGCCAACATTTTGAGGTTGAGTAGATGTACAGTAGATTTAACAGCCTGCACCTGCTGTGAATAATGAAATCAAAGATGAGCGTACAGTCCCTCGTAGCCACTTCCTCTATAATCCCCTGAGTAATTTAGTAAAAAATGATAATATCTTTCTGGTGTTAGATGAATAGGTAGTATCCCAAATCTATT
>CM042438.1:7112789-7380289 GCA_023631565.1 Gymnocephalus cernua | reverse complement strand
TGTTGAGATCAGCAGCCGATGAATGCTTCAAATCAGATTGCAGGGGAGAGGGGAGAGACAGAGAGGTGGAGGGGGGGAGACAGAGAGGCGGAGAGGAGGACGAGAGCTGGTGGTCAGAGAGATGAAACAAATACTGGAATGATTAACAGGATTTTAAAAATGAGAACACAAAGAGACTGTGTCAGTGTGGAAAAAAATGTAAAATGACAGATCCAGAGAATCAGTCATGTGTTTAATAGCTGCTACAGGAATACCATTTAGCCAGTGGTGGATTGTAACTAAGTACATTTACACAAGTACTGTATTTAAATTATTTTGCTGTATTATACTTGAGTATTTCTTAAGTACTTCTTAAACAACTGATTTTAGCACAACAATCTACCACAGAAGGGTAACTGAAAGGCTATTTTATTATAATATGTTTGAGAACCTACATGCCTCATGAAGCAGGGTCAAATAAAGTAAACATAATTTAAACTGCCATATAAAGATTTTACCACTATTGTCTCTGTGTGATAAACTGCAGCCGGTTAGCTTAGCTTAGCATAAAGACTGGAAACGGGGGAAATAGCTGGCCTGGGTAGAAAAATCCCACATTTTTGTAAAGCTCACTCATTCACACATATATCGTTTGCCTAATAAGAACAAAAACTTAAAAGTTTAAAAGGAATCATAGTTTTACAATATATACTGTATACACACACGCAGATAAAAATATAAAAAGGCCTATTTTGTAAACAAACACGTGAGAACTGGAACAAGTTATCTAATTAATACAGTTCAAATTGCATGAATACACAGAATGTTTAGTTAGCATGTATGAGAGTTGTTTGATTTAACAATCCAATTGAATGGTAAAAAATGGACTTATACCATTTGTAGTTTAGTATATTATATTGTTTGTAAAAAACAAAAATTCGCAGTGTTATTTCCCTCCAATATAAGCTATTATGCTAAGTTGACCTAGCTAACATTACCAAACTCTGGTAATGATGATAATTAGTGAGCTAAGCTCAAGTGGCCCCTGTTATATTTCCATTACCTTCCATAATGTAGACTTTTCCCTGACTAGATGTTTCCAGACGGGAAAGATGAGTCTAGACATAAATGTGTGTTTATATTTAATGTAAACAAACTTCAGCCAAACACTCAATTATCGAGCCATTAGGGTTTCACACATAGACAGTTTCACCAGTTTCACATGACATGCCGTCCACGAATCACTGACAAGTCTCGCGAGAGTTTCCAGAGCACATGCGAGAAAGGAAAGGTGTACAAGAAGGTGTACTACTAGAAACTGACAGCAGGGGGAGCCAGAGTTTTAGAGAGACGCGAGGAGAGAAATCAACTGGAGGCTTTTGCTCCAGTGGATTTAAAGGTTGTCTAGTGATTATTATACTGTAGCCTACATAAACAGTACGGGAAATACATAAAGGTGTCTCGTTTGAGTCCAAAATCAATCCCTGTGACAGCAGAAGTAAGAGCGAGATTTGGGTAAAAAGCTCAGAAAAGTAGGGAACAAAGTCAACTTCATACATAACCTTATTGTACTGCATTAGTAACATTGAGTCTCATGATCACCATCTTGCAGCCTACAACCCCTCTGAGGTGAATTTGTGGGATAATAACAGAAAAAAAGATATATAGGCTACACAACAAACTGAACTTGTGATGTTTTGGTTAGAGCTGGCAGCTATTTTCACAATAAATTTATAATTTATGTCATTTTTAAGCAAGAATTAATTTGCCCCAGCCTCTCAAATGTGAAGATTAAGTGGTTTTCCTATCCTTCTGGGACTGTGATGTCTTTGGGCGTATTTACTGTTGGTTGGACAAAACAAGCATTTTGGACAAACTTTTTTCACTCTTTTTTGACATTTTATGGACCAAATGATTAGTTAGTTTTATCTATAATGAAAACAAGCTTTATTTGAAACACCTATAAAATAAAAAGATATTAAATAAAAAACATTACCAGCACGTTCCAGTAAAAATAAAATAAATACAAAATACTAAATGCCAGCCTTTAAAAGCAATCCCTCAGGCACAAATTCTGATCTTCTAATCAAACCAGGACCAACCAGAACCCAAAGAGGGGCCACAGTCATGTGTCCGATCAGGGCCGGATTGGGACTCATTTTCAGCCCTGGAGTTTCATGCCTTAGACCGGCCCACTTTAGTTCACGACTAAAGGCTTAATTCATATTACTTTTATCCTATTCTCTTTCAATCGTGGGCTTTGTATATTCAATATTGTTTGATTAAAAACGTAATGGGTCACTAGTAACACTTGGGCATAGAAAGTTGTTATATTGTAACTAATGTGATCACTGCAAAAAAAAAAAATGCTTTTCTTACTTAGTATTTTTGTCTTGTTTCCAGTCCAAATATCTAAAGAAAATCTTACATCAAGATGCATTTACTAAACAAGTATGAAAAAACACCTCAAAATTAAGTATTTTTGGCTTAAAACAAGCTATATTATCTGTCAAAAATAACTGTTTTAGATTTAGCTTGTTTTAAGCAACAACAAAAAAACAAAATCACTTAATTTTTAGTTTTTTTTTTCAGAAAACAAGACATCATTTCTTATGCCATTTCACTTGTCTAGTAAATGTATCTTGAATTAAGAATATTTAGATATTTGAACTGGAAACAGGTAAGATACTAAGTAAGAAAAGCATTTTTTTCAGTGATAACGTTTGGTTATTCACACATTATGGTACATCAGCAGCTTCCCTGTGTCTCACAGTTTTTATTTATTTATTTTATTCTCTTCACACCTGGCTCTGTTTCTGACATTAAATGAAATGTTTTACATTTATTTCTCACCACAAATATCCCCTTTTTACAAAGCTTTCAAATCAAGTCAAGTCAGTGTCATTAATGATTCATTGTTATTAATGTATAATAATCTCAGGACATGTTTCATTGAGCAGGGCTCTGGTGTGTTGGGCTCATGACCGGAGCTAACGTAACGTTACCGGGCCTCGCTGCTCGTCACTGTTAGCAGCAAACCGGACTAGAGGCGGCTGCTGCTCAACAGCTACAAGAAAAACGGTTGATACATGAACGGTGGTTTGCAGACAACGTTGTTTTGCATTTTGCACTGCTCCTAACTACCTTAACGTTAGCTTACTTACCGGCCTCGTCGTCTTCATTTGTTTTTTTGAGGAAAATGTGCTCAGCTTAGAAGATTTGGCCGCGTCACTTTCCAAAGCTTTCTTCTTTTTTATTCTGGCCTTTTCAGCGCCGCCTTTGCGCTTCCTGTTATCTGAGTTTTTTATTTTGAGCAACTTGCAAGGTGCCGTGTCGGGGGGGGGGGGGGGCAGGGAGTCAAAAGATAATCACGTCATCATTAACCTGCAGGCTGCACTCTGCGAGAAAATATTAAATAAAAAAGAGTGGGACTGCGATAAAATAATGAATAAAAAGAGTGGGGCTGCTGTGAGTGCAGGCAGCCAAAGGGACAGCATCCATATTTCAACCCAGTGCCATGACAACAACGGCCCTCGCGGCCAAAAAAACAGACCGGCCCACCGGGAATTTTCCCGGTGCTCCCGATTAGCCAATCCGGGCCTGTGTCCGATTCAAATCATGAGATAGAGATAAACCCACATTGTGTATGGAAGAGATTTGCCAGTCTGGTGAGTAATTAAAACTTCCATTTCAGCAGAAGCAAAAACATGAGGTGGGTGGATCACTGAGGTGTCATCTGGGACACAATTGGTAGCCTATTTTAATTATTAAAGTTTTCGGGGATTTTGTCGGGGCCAATCGTGACTAATGCTGTTCTGATGCTGTACTCCGAATCTAAACAGTTAAACTTTTGGTATAAATGTAAAAAAAACACACACACATCAATGAAAATGAACACACAGGCCATTTTTTAACATCTGACACATCTTATAACCCAGTCTTTCACGGAACCACTACAAAAAGAAAACATTTCTCTCATCTGAATGTATACACTAAAAAAAACCAACACAATACAAAACTCTGTATGTCCAACAAAGACCAACAATCTCTTCCAAATACTCACCTGCTCCAAAACAGAAGGCCTCTGCCTCACACAAACATCACTCCATCCTCCTGAATCATTCCTATTGTCATAACCAAATCCCTCCCGTCAAGGTCTTTTTGTTGCAGCTGTTTCCAAGTCAGGGACAAAAAAAAATCCATCACGGACCTATTGTGAGTAAGAATGCTTATCCCTGGATGGCTTTTCTTTACATAAAATGTGCCAGGACTTTGACATGTACAAAATAGTTGACTTGTTGTTGTTGTTGATATAAAGCATTCAGAGAGAGAGAGAGAGAGAGAGAGAGAGAGAGAGAGAGACAGAGAGAGGATTGAGGATGCAGGTTGTACAAATCCACCATCATAAAGGAAGGAGATCTGACTCAGTGATACAGGATGGCCAATGTGTGTGTGTGTGTGTGTGTGAGTGTGTTTCCCCCAGAACAATTGATAACTAAACCCAAATTCTCCTCTGGATGACGAATTAAGGGTCCGACTAACAATTACTGTCAATGTTTAGTAATAATAATAATCATTTAGTCTATAAAATGTCAGAAAAGGTTTTTAAATAATCCTGAAGGCCAAGGTGATTTGCTTGTTAGCCCGAACAACAGACCAAACCGCCAAAATATTCAGTTTATTATCACTTAAGAGGTAGAAAAGTGGCAAATCTTCACAATTGAGAGGCTGGAACATGGAAGCATTTTGACTTGAAAAAAATAAACTTAAACGATTAACTGGTTATCAGAATAGTCGACAATTAGTTTATTGACTAATCTAGCTGTTTAATAATTACATTTTTGTTAAGGTGTACAGTAAAATGTGTTTTTAAGTCAGTACAAAACACCTCTTATATGCACGTTCTTATTCTTGGTTCGTTATTTTTTTTTTCTGATCTCTAAGCAACACTGTAGTGTAAAAATACTCTGTTGCAAGGGAAAATCTGGCATTTAAAACCTTACTAAAGTAAAAGTACAAAAGTATTAGCATCAGAATACACTCAAAGTACCAAAAGTATTCATTATACAGAAAGGCCCATTTAATAGTATATAGTGTATATATTAATGGATTATCATTAGTTATAATTAGCTTAACCTCCAATAACATATCATACTTTATTCATTTATATTTTGCATTAAGAATCTAAATCTGCAAAGTAGCCTCTAACTAAAGTTATCAAATTAATAATGTAGTGAAGTCAAAAAAAATTACAAGATTTGCCTCCAAAACGTAGTGGGGTAGAAGTATTCTGCAGTAAGAAATACTCACGTAAAGTACAAGTACCTCAAAATTGTACTTATGTTCTTAAGTACAGTTACATTCCACCACTGGAAGAAGGTGAATAAATGAAAGAAAGAAATCGAGAAACTGACATCCATTTTCACCTTTTTTTAATGAACCCTGATTATTGTTTAATTACAAATGAAGATGAACAAATAGATGAGAAACTGAAGTACACGTGGTTCCTCCATGATAAAAACTACAAGTCTCCGTCTCTCCTCTGGAGTGACAGCTCAGTGTTGAGGTGGACGTGAGAGGAGAGACCGAGACGACCAGAAAGAGGACAGGGGACGCATTTCAAATAATACAATGGTTAAACAGTACAAAGCTTTTTTCATACAGAATCCTCCAAAATGGAAAAAAAATATATATACAACATAATATGAAAACAATAGTTTCTTCCCCTGCTGTATATCATGTGGGGATTATGGGACCCTCCTCTTGTCCATGGTAACATGGTTATAAAATCAGCATGAGTAAACAGAAAATAAGAAGAAAACAAAGACTGCACTGAAGCCGACTAGCTGAAGTTTGTGGGAAAGCGTGCAAACTGAAAAACAGAATTCATGGAGAAGAGACCGGGTCATGGGCAAGAGGGTACAAAATACTCAAAAATAGTCATGTTAATAATATAATAATTACAAGAATAACAGTAATATGTCTGAAAAAAATACAGAAGAAATGATAAGCATCAATGAAATCGAGGGGTGAAAATATCGACCAGTGGGGAAAGGGTTCTTCTCTTGTGTTTTGTGTTTGAAGCCACGACAGGTAAGGCAGCACAGGTGCAACAGTTCAGGTACAGCTTGGTGTTTGGATTCTGCTTTACCAGACACTTTAAACTGCCTTAAAGTTACCTAAAATGTTGTTTTTGCTGGCACGTTTTAGCAATCTACACTAACAAATGTCAAAAAGTTGAGGTTTGACTCTTTATAAGGCTAATAATGTTAACAAGTCAATTAGAAGGATAGACGTGGGAGTTTTTTTGTGCCTGGTGAGGAAAAATTCAAAATGAATTTGCACGAGACTGGAGCGAGTTGGACAATCTGGACAAGAAAACTGGGACTAAATACCCCGGCGAAGACTTCATCTGGCTAGTCCTTTCTGTGTTGAAAGAGCGTGTGTGTGTGTGTATATAGCATAACTGTAGAACCTACACATTCAACCTACACATTCAAGTGCACATACACACCGAGTAGAATGAGCGAGTCAGGTTATGGGAAGTCCCTCTCTCTCCACTCCGCTCTGAGGTTTTGTGATGCCATTTCCTCTGTGTGTGTGTTGTGTGTGTGTAGTTTCTATGGTTTGCAGAGTACTCCAGAGAGACTGTGGGGGCGTCTGATGTCACGTGTGATGTCATGTTTCCTTTTATTCTAGCCACAGTAAAGCCTCACTGTAACCAGGACAGGGTGAGTGAGTGAGTGTGTGTGTGTGTGTGTGTGTGTGTGTGTGTGTTGCGTATGGGCAGGGTTCAGACCAGCCCATACGTACTCGGTTCACACAAAGCCTGCTTGAGTCCAGAGTCCACGCTCATATCGCGTCATATCAGCAGCTGCGGTCCTGCTGACTTTGCAAGGCGGCGAAGAGCTGAAAACCTGCTTGTCATCCAATCAGAATCATCACGTCTGCTCTGAACACACGAGTCCGTCACCAGCTCAACCGTTACAAACCGCGTTTTTTTTAAGCAGGTCGAGGTCAAAGAGTGGCTGTCAAATACTTATGCGTTTGAGTTGCAGGCGGGTAACCACGCAGCTAAAATGTTAACAGAAAAAGGGAATTAAATTCACCTTTCCGTTTCCTGATGTGGGAAACCCCGCCTATCTGCTATTGCAGGGATGTTAAAACAAACACGCCCACCAACAAGGTAAATATGATTTGACCCAGGTCTGGTTCAAACTTTCTGCTCACTCATTTATCCTCGTCCCATCACCCCACACACTCCACCCCCTGATTACACAATAACGGTTTGTTTTTTAATTTGTACAATATAAATATAAAACTCTGATACTGGTGGCCTTTGTCACTGTAGCTCAACGGTCAAGAGAAGGCAAGGGTGAGAAGGCAAAGGCTGAATTATACTGGTAATAATATGCCCATTAGACTATATACATATCTTTACCGTTAAAAATAGGATTTTCCTGATTTGTATCAAATGACCATATTGAAATATAATATTTGAATTCAATATATATTTGAATAAAATATATATGTGTAGATTTACTTATTCTGTATCTCTCTTTTACAAAAACAGAAGGCATGGTGGTACTGTGTGTGTGTGTGTGTGTGTGTGTGTGTGTGTGTGTGTGTGTGTGTGATAAAACATTTAGCTGGGGGTGACTTGATAAAACTCTTGTTGGCTTAAAAAAGGCACAATCTTATTTGGAATTGTTTGTTCATTAAAATGGGCACAATGTTCTTTTTTTCCCCCCCGTTTTGAACTATGCGAGTAAAACGTCATAAAAATAAGTTTGTTTCTCGATATCTCAGTGAAGGTTTGCCTGAGTTAACCTTGATGCTTGACATTCATTACATGGTTCCCCATTCTCCCCTAGACAAATCAGTTCGCTTCTCAAAAACATCACATGAACAGATTCGGCTATTATCTCCAAAATACAGAAAGTCCTCAGATCACTGCAAATGCCCTAAAATACTGTCCGTGTTCCTAAGAGGCACAAGCCTCCTTTGACAGAAAGAATACAGTCTTTTAAAAAAAAAAAAACAGGGGGAATGCAGAAGAGAGCTGCTGATCTGTATGTTAGAGGGAGAAAGTACTACGAATGCCCTCAAACCACCGAACCCTTTAAAGATTGTGCGAAGTCACGCAAGAACACGAAAAGCCAAGACACCCTCTGCATCCTCGAGGCCTGATGTTTTTACACCAGCTATGGGTCCACACAGAAACAAGTGTCTCTCTAATTACAGCCGTTCTTGTAGCCTGTCTAGTAGCTGCTTCCTCTTTTCCTCAACAAGTGAAGAGAAAAGGAGAGACTGATTTCTTTCCTCCGGGAACCACGTCCATCTGCTGGCTAACAAATGTCTTGTGTGGCAGGTCAGAGTTTGAGAGATCAAAGCCAGTTCATCACAATCTTCCTCTCCTACTCACTCAGACTTACTTTGACTGTCCTCAAGATGTACAATTCCACCCTCATTTCATGTCTTTATACACTGTAGTGAATGAGGCGAGGATGAAGAGACCACTCAACTCAGTCTGCAGTCTGATAGTGTCCCGAGTTGTGTCTTGGAGAAAAGACTGTGATTGGAGAGCTTTTTCTAATCACCCTCTTCAGTCTGTAAGATCCATCGGAGCAAGGTCTTTTTTTCCCCCCTTTCTTATTGCGCTCCATTTTGTAAACGACTGCTTGGTGATGCGAGCAGACAGACAGGCACTTCTGTAATCTCTATCAGGGCTGTTAAAAGTGTTTTAGTAACATTAGGATCTATATGTCTGTTATGGTGAGTACAAATGAGGAGAGAGAGAAGTACGTAGGAGGGCTCACTACCTTCAAGTGAGCCGGATGTGGGTAAGAAAATCAGTCTATCTACTGCTGTACAATCCAGACTGCCTTGGTATGCTCTAGGGTGACTGTGATTAGTTTCACTGCACCAGATAAACAAATAGACGCATTAAAAGACATCATCTGGGCACAGGTGTGATGTGAGGTGATCCCTGGCAAGATTAATCTGGCGCTATGAGGCGTTGAGAAGGCAATGTGCAATTCCTAAGAGATATTAAGAGCAGACTCCCTCTCTGTATGACTAATGTTTAAAAAGGGGTCAGAAGTAAATATACAAACTATGTTTGATTATCTCTTAATGTTGTAAGTCACAGCAAAACTACTGTCTGCTGTGTTTGTGTCTGAAGATGTACCAGGGGCACAAAGGTGTCTTGCCTTGCAGAACATTAGAGGCTACACAGGCACATCTATGCTGTATGCTTTTACACAGGCTATATGGCTAGTGGTTGCTTGCTAACAGTACTGACCATAGAAAGGTACGGAGTAAAAGGTGTTAATGCTGCAAACAGTGACATGTAATCATGTCAACAGCTTGTCCCTTTAACGCATTGTGAGAATGTAGATGTCACACATGTGGGGACACTTTTTTTGTTTTATGTTAAGTAATCTAAGGAGCTTGTGGTGCAGTGAGCTCAGGAAAAAGTGCCCTGACACCTCCTTTCATTATTGCACAAACTTCCTACATATGGTACAACATTTAAGTGTGTTTATATAATCACCTTTCAGTTACTGACTCCACTTTCTACCTTAAGTACACAAAACCGGCTACGCTCACTACTGCCGTCAAGAAACCACAAAGCATAATGGTCTAAAACTATTAAGTTTGTAGACAAGACTCAGAGGTGTGTGTCTATGTGTGTGTGTGTGCGTGTGCATGAGGCTCAGCAGCCAGTGTTTTCCAGAGACAGCTGTGCCGTGGCCCTCTGCAGCTCTGAGCTCGCTCTGCGCTGGGTGGGAGGCGGTGGCAGCATCAACCCCAAAATAACACCCCCTGCTCCTTCTCTTCCTCCCCCATTCTCCACCTCCCCCACTCTCTTGCCCACCTCCACTCTTTTCCCCTCCACCTCCTCCTCTCCGTTAGCCCTCACTTTCTTGTCCTCTGCCTCATCCCTCTCTCCGTCCGCCTCCATCTTCTGGTCTTCGCTCCAGCGGCGTTTGAAGCGGAGTTTGAGCGGGATGCAGCGCGTGCCTCCAGGGCTGATGGGAGCTGCCTGACCCGGCTCACTCTTCAGGTTGATCAGAGGCAAGGCCAGGCTGCCGCTGCTAAGGGAAGGAGTGGCAGGAGTCTTGAAGACCTCATCATCATCAGGGTCGTCATCAGGGTTACTGTGTGGAGGGGCAGAAAGGCTGCTCCCATTTCCGTTAGCTCGGACATGGTTGTTAAGCTGATGATGATGATGATGACGAGCTGTCCTGCTGAAGATGTCACCTTCATCATCCTCGTCAATGTGATTGAGCTCATCTTCATCACTGATGTCAGTCACCTCCACCTCTTCTTCTGACTCAATGTCGGATATGGGCTCCACCTGGAGAGGAAGAGTATTTTATATAACGACATTTCATTTTTCGGCCCGATGTTATTCATACTAAAAACGTTTGAGAGGAATTTCCAAAACCACAAACCACTCTCAAGTGGAAACAACCACATTCTGTGTCTGCGTGTGTTAAAAGTCTCACCTTGATCTTAGGAGGCCCGGCAGACAAGGCAGAGTTGACTTTCTGACTTGACCCTGTGAATGAGGAGGACTGGCTAGAGGAAGAGGAGGAAGAAGCAGCAGCCAGTGAGCTCCCAGATTCCCTCTGTTTGCGTCCAAGCGGCGGCGGCTGCAGCTTGAACTTGAACGGTGATGGGTGCTGTTGCCCCTCCTCTCCGCCTCCTGGCTGCTGGCTGAGCGAATGAGAGAACGGTGACGGGTGCTGCTGCTGCCCGTGGAGGTGATGGGCGGCTGGCTTCTCTGGGGTGGGGCGGTGGGGCTGAGGGATAATAATGTTGGGGTAGTGGAGGAAGGCTCGGGGGCTGAGGTGGTAGTTGTACACAGACTGGGTGTGGGCCTGCAGGTAGTGCTTCATGTCCTCCGGGTTGAAGGAGAAGTGGGAGCCCAACATGGGAGAGGACAGGGAGGGAGAGGGGGTGTAGGGCAGGTGGGGGGTAGGGGTCATGGACAGGGCAGGGGACAGAGTTGGGGCCAGAAGACCCCCAGGGCCAGGCAGGGGTGAGACAGGGAATGGAGACAGAGGATCTGGGTGGACTCTGGGCCCATGTCTGGCAAGCCCTGCTGGGTTCGGGTAGACCCTGAAGAAAGAATCATGAGGCAGACGTGGAGGAAGCAGGCCCCTGTAAGCCCTCTCAGGCCCCATGCCTCGCTCATCGGCCCCCATAGCCTCCTCCAGCTCCGAGTTGGTGGAGGTGCCGTCACTGCAGTCGCTGACAGAACCCCGGGCCATGCGGCGAGCCACACTGCTGAACATGCCTGGGCTGCGCAGCTCCTCACTGGATGAGAGGACTTCTGACGGCGTGGAGGGGGGGAAACGAAAGTGGTTGCCTCCAGTTGGCACTGGGGGGGCACTCTGAGGGACTCGACCTGTGAGAAAAAGAAAAGGGAAGGGGTGAGTTAGTTAAAGCCCCTGACGCACCAACCCGATAATCGGCCTTCGGACAGTCTGGCGAGGTCAGTGACACGAGTCTTTCGGTGTGTTCCGTGCCGTCGTCCGTCGGAGGGGCCGTCGGCCTTCATTTCGGCCGACCTGACTTGCTGGGTCGGAGGGTGGGCAGTCGGACTCAATGATTAATCTGATTGGTGGAGTGCTAACACGGAAACGGCTCAAAATCTGACGAAAATCATTTAAACTGACCTTTGTCGATCTGAAATGAAGACAGATTCAGCAACTGCATGGCCTATTTCTCGCTTAAAATGTTTTCAGAAACACGTTTCGGTGAACTATCTTCGTAAAATATGAGACTGTATTCCCAACGAAGCCGCCATTATTTCCGGTTGAAAACCACAACAAAGAAAAGTTTTTGTTTTGTGATGAACCAGCCCTTTAAAACTGAAGAGAAGGGGAAAAGTAACTAATGAGAGTAGGTCACAATAACTCCAACTATTTTACCCAGAGGGTCACAGGCACACACAAAAGAAAACACTGGGTTACACAAAGCCACAAGTTCCCTTCTCTTTCAACCCTTCCTCTTTCTCTCTCTCCTGCCAGGGAGACACTGGCACTGCAATGCATTCTTGGCATCCGTGCACGTGGCAGAATTAAATATTGGAAAAGTCGCTCTTACTGCCATCACAAACATGGGTTGGGTTCCTCGTGTTTTTTTCCAGTACCACTGAGTGTGTGCGGGTCTCTCTTTTTAAAAAGCATAGCCATGTGTGTCAAAGACGATGAGGAGAAAAAACTGTGTGTGTTTATCTAGTGTGTATATTTGAGTGTCTGTACTTGCCTATCAATCTAGATTGACGTAGAGCGTGTGCGCGTGTGTGTGTGTGTGTGTGTGTGTGTAACCATCGTATGAAACCATCATTTCACAACATGTCAGTGTGTGGGCCACATCACACAGAGACTATAATTAAAGTTTCGTGCTGCACTTATGTCACCCAGTATCCAACGCTCCATATGGGCTGTGTTTACACTGGGTGGCCGGGACCAGAACGAGAGACGACTTGAGAGGAGAGGGATAAACTGGGACGTGGCACACTGATGTCTTCAAAAACACCAAACACAAAGTAACCAGGCCGATACATGCACATACACTACACCCAAATTCGGTTTTGGTACATGATTTGTACTTCTACTAGGATCGTATCTTATTGAGTTTTCTTTGCAAAAATAGGGGTGAACATACTTGATGTGAATAGGATTTCATTTAGATTGTCTGTACCTATAAGATGTCTCTTTGGTAAGTGAACTGGTAAAAATGTCCACCACACTGACTGGAACATTTCTAACTATTACTTTTAAATGTCTCAGTTATATACAACCTTTGGGCCTTTTCTCAAAAGCCGTCTTTGCAGACGACTGCAAACTGACTGACTTTCAAACTAAATCGGAGCAAAAATATCGAATTATAATTGCCTCCCTGTAATGCTACATGAAGCAAGTGTAGCAGCATCTAAAACTCTGTTCATGGCTAACAAGTAAACAGTGTCAAGTTTAGCAGTTATTTTAGCTGATCAAATTGTTGCTAGAGCACACTCTTTGAAAAGGTCCTCGCTGTCAAGTGTGATTTCATTCTTTTTTATCAGAAATAACCATGAATTTCAGTTGCCAGGGGATCATCAAGGCAGAAGAAAAACACTGGTTAGACACAAGGTTATAACTCCACCGACTTCAACAACTGGCACTGAAAAAAAAACTAACAATTCCTGCTTTCAAAAACCCAAAGCCCTGGTTAATTGCTTGTTAATTGTAACAAATACATCCTAAGACACTCCGCCAGTGAGACATCAGGTCTTCAGTGTCTATCAGCTGATGGTGTGCCAACCTGGGATGTCAGGTACATAAATGTGATTGTGTACATACCAGAGCCCATGTCGATGAAGGGGTAGTTGACCAGCACTAGTTTGTTGAAGTTGAACTTGTAGGTGAATCTCTTCCCTTTGGTCTTGTGAAGGATCCTCTTGTTGTAGTAGTATCTACAACGAGAAAGAGAGAAGGACAAACAGAATGTTATTTCCCAGCATGTTACCCTTTTTGTTTTGTTACTGTTACTATTATTACTATTATTATTATTATTATAGCAACTTGTGGTCAACCTCTGATGGTGGCCACAATTTGGTTTATCTGAACATTAAAAAGTGTAAAACCATGGATAAGTTCACACACATACATCAGCTGAAACTATGATCTGAAGTAAGATTTTTCCTGCACGCCACAAAATGACTCACAGTTGCATAGCCGGCCAGCGATTATTCACAGTGCAAGGCAGCTTTATTTATACAGAACATTTTAGCAACAAGTCAATTCAAAGTCACAATTAAGACCATTCATTGAAGAGAATATAAAAACAAGCTAAAATAGAATAAGACAGGTATAAAATACAAAAATAAAAAGGTACAGTGCAGTGTAAGAAATGAAAAATTACTTGATTTAATAAAAAAAAAAGAAAAAAAAAGAAAAGAGCATCAAAAAGAAAAGTCTTCAGCTTTGACTTAAAGAACTGAGTTGCAACAGACCTTCAGCTTTCTGGGAGTTTGTTCCAGATCCGTGGTGCATAAAAACCAAACGCTGCTTCACCAGGTTTGGTTTTACAGTGTACTGAAGTAGCAGCCAAAATATAGTGCCCCCCTTTCTTTTTACTGAATCAAGAATCAATTCTGAATCGAATCGTGACAAAGATTCCCATCTCTACTGAACTCACTGAGATTTGTATGCTTAATGTAACTGAATTGATGTTTGCTGGTTGGCTACAGTATATTAAAGGATACAAACAACGTTTTAATATTACAGAAACCACAATGTCACTGGACAAAGCACTACCTGCACGGTGTAGTGTACTCTGTGTACAGCACATAATTAAACAAGCTGCTTACAATGTGCACACACATTTATATTCTAAAATCTTACTGTGATTACTTAAGGAAGTGGGACAGCCGTTGTGATTTGGTCTTACCCAGGTGGCTCCATTAGTAGTAGTGAATTAGTCATTGTCAATACACAGAGCGATGTAAAGGAGTGAATAGTGAGCCGCTGACAGCTCATCTAACGGATAAAATGGCTCCCTGTGACTCACCGACAGCCTAAGGACCAAACTACATTCATATTTCTTTACATAAGAACTTGTAAATCAGTGTCTCTCATTCAGCTGAGACCAGCTACTTCATTCTGAGAAATATAATACATTATTCATCGTTTTGTTTCCAGAAGAATCGAGCAGAAAGGAGCTCAGTGGCTAAATTTGTACATAGAAATACAGTTTTGCTTGAATACAAACATGTCTTTTGTTGTCAGTAAGATATAATTGAGCTGTTCTCCAGCAGCAGAGGCTGAATGTTAAATCAGACATGGTAGGTAACTGCTATTCATCCATCCAGTGATCCATTTTTCCTTATACATCCATCTGTCGAACACAATCAATAGTAGATATAACAGACAAGATTCATAACTGCTAATGTACAGGTAAAACCACAGTAATAAAGTATTATGGTGAACAGCTAATATCTGTGAGGTGATTAATATTCTGTATACACAATAACTCAACATTAAATTCAAAATGCTATTTAATATGCCAAGTCAAAATCCTTCATGCGGAACCTCAGCATGTCCACAGAGCTACAAAATGATGGATGACAATATCAAACAAAATTCTGCGCACCATTACAGCCCTAGAAAATAGTCAAGAGGTGCATAAGATAAGACCCTTACAGTGCAGTAAAATATTAGTTTTCTTAAATCAGTCACATTAGTAGTGACAGTTAAAAAGCGGATATGGTATTTGTCACTCTGAAGCCGTGCCCCCGCAGCTGTATCCCTGTTTCATTGTGATGAGAGCATGAGTCACTGGAGTTTGGTACAACACAGAACAAAGTAGAGCGTGTGTGTGTGTGTGTGTGTGTGTGTGTGTGTGTGTGTGTGTGTGTGTGTGTGTGTGTGTGTGTGTGTGTGTGTGTGTGTGTGTGTGTGTGTGTGTGTGTGTGTGTGTGCGTGCGTGCGTGCGTGCGTGCGTGCGTGCGTGCGTGCGTGCGTGCGTGCGTGCGTGCGTGCGTGCGTGCGTGCGTACCAGGAGCTCAATCAGCCCATCAATGACTCAATGAGTAAAGGGCCTCTTCTAATAGACAACTACTATGCACACCCACACCATCGCATGCAATACAGACACAAACACACAAAGGAGCAGGCACACAGGCTCGCACTTACAATGCCTGCAGAAGACATATACAAGTAATGACAAAGCTACCCACAAAACTAATTAGAGTGGTTATTTGAAAGCACAGTGTTCACGCAGGGGCATTAAGTAATTTCAATATTAAGCCCAAACGTATAAGGGGCTGCAGTGGTGGAAAAGGTTCTCTAATCATAATCCTAAAGTTAAGTAAACAGTCCTGCATTTAGAATTTCTAAGTAAAATCATTCATTAAATCACCTTATCTTCCGCTCCGTCCCCCTCCAATTTCGCTCACACCATGAGTTCAAAGCATGCCCGAACCGGAACCCCATGCAGATGAACAGCGCTCGCCCTCCCTCCATGACGCCAGCGCTGCCATCCAGCTAAATTTTTGCTGGTGGGTGAGCGAGGAGCTTCGGGCCCTGGTTGCAAGGAGGTACCGAACAAACGGCTCTGTGAGCGAGGAGTGTAAATTCTCACCGCTCACATGCTCTGGTTGACGAGAGCCCCCCCCCCCCCCCCAAAAAAAATCTAAACGATATATACTACACATGCTCTAGGAAGTAAACTGCAGTATTTGTGAGTAGGTGGTCACAATATCAGGCCTGTATGTGCCGCAAAAGCTGGAAGGACATAATGTTCACAGACATGATAGATAGCTGGACGGATGGCACTTTGATGGAGTCACCACACACTAGGGCCTGGCGATAAATTGATTTTATCAATTAACTCGAATTTGACGTTTAAGGCGATTTGTTTTTAATAAAAATCGGTTTTCTCTTCAACTTCCACCACCGACGATCCCCTTAGGCTTCCGTAGTTCAGAGTGGGCACAGCCCTCCCCCCGCTTTCCTAACAGCCACACAGACAACATGCCAGTTAACACGGAAGAGCTTGTTCCAAAGAAAGGCACAGTTTCATCCGTTGTTTGAAATTGGTTCGCTTTTTCGGTGTCAGACGCAGAACAAATAACACCACATTGCAAAGTGTGTTTAAAAGCTGTCGCTACCAAAAAGGTAGCAGCACAACAAATGGATTCCAGCATCTTAAACAGAGGCATGCAGCCGAGTGGGAGGTGTGTGCCTCTCAACGAAACGAACTAGACCACAGTTCAAACACACCCGCAAAAAAACACACTACAGTCTTAGAAAGATTTTCGAATTGTATCCCCTATGACAAGAAAGGGCCCCGGTGGAAAGCAATCACGGATACAGTGGCGAAATATATAGCAAGAGAGATGGTGCCCATGCACTGTGGAAAAGCCGGGGTTTATTAACATGCTTAAAGCTACATTGTGTAAGAATTTCTCCCATCTAGCGGTGAAATTGTATATGACAACCAACTGAAATTCACTTTCTAGCCCCTCCCATTCCGAGCGCGTTTCAACTGCTAAGGTGGCCGAACCCGAAATTAGCTCTAAGTATCTCCATCGTTTACACACAGCTGTTCTAGCCACTCCAATATTACCTTTGGTCTTGTTGCTTTGCCTATCGCGTTGTCGTTTTAATTCTATTTTACCCTCCCGGCTGGCATTCGTCACGCTGCCACTGAGTCTAAAAGTGAGAAAGGTGAAGGTATGTTCCTCTTCGGCTAAGGTATTTTAAAGGCACAGATTCTACGCTTACGAGAATACTTTGATTAGTTGGTGGAAGTAATTACACATGAATGAGCACATATTTGTGAAATAAAGTTTTTTTGCTAAGACTCAACTCAAAAAATTACACAATCTAGGTTTAAAGTTCTTGACCCCAGGTATGCGCAAATACTTTGCCGAAGTTGACTTGCCTCGCCTGTACAACAGTACTCGGTAACAGATCGCTAGAGAGCTTTACTCCGCCACAACGGACCTGTGGTCCAGTCGAACGATGCAGCCCTACATGAGTTTGACTGTGCATTTTATTGACAACTGGACTCTGCGAAGCGTCTGCCTTCAAGTAGTAGACAGGCTTGTCTTCCTGGCTAAAAATGCATAAAAGAACAATGTTGAAACTAAAGTAATGGATGCAGAGGTTTCATTTTGTTTACAATTTCAGGGATTCGGGAAAACGGTTTAAAGTTGTGTTTGCACTTTATGAATACCACTGTTAAAAGTATGTATTTTTGTAATATATCTAATTTTGTAATTTGTTACATTTATTTGACCAAAAAGTGTTTTATCAAAAAAGGACACACAATTTTATTTTTTATTTATATTTTAAGTTTTTTTGAAGGTGCATTGTGTCAAGTTTGAAGTTATTAGAAAACTGATAAGCTACATTTTCACTGTTTACAATGGCAGGGCCTGCCAGCTTGTTTACAAGCATGTTTCCTGTTACACTTATGCCCCAAGGGGACATTTAGATTAAACTGCATGAGGGAAAATCAGAACAAAACAATGAGTACATTTGTTTTGAGCAATTTCTTCGTCACTTGTTGTTTTTAAATAGAAAACAAAAAGAATCGACTAAAAATCGGGTTTGGTGTGAAAAAAAAAATCGGAGACTTGTTTTTAAGCCTTCTCTCTCTCTCTCTCTCTCACACACACACACACACACACACACACACACACACACACACACACACACACACACACACACACACACACACACACACACACACACACACACACACACACACACACACACACACACACACACACACACACACACACACACACACACACACACACACACACACACACACACACACACACACCATTATGGGACAGCCGTCTCACACACTGAGCCCAGGCTCGCTCCAGGCCTCATGCTCTTTGAAGACCATTTGAACTTCCTTCAAATAAACTAGAAAGAACTTTAACTGTATGAACTCTACGTATTGAACACACATGTAGATGTGCGTGAGACACAAACACACACAGATACATGTCTCTATACACATATGTACTGTGTATGCAGAAATGAACACACACGTGCACTTCAAAGATGCAGAGAAGCATTAATCAAAGACTTCACATCTAACAGAGACGTCAGAATTTAGTAACAGCCGTTCATTCATATAAAAAGGTTTACAAACCACAGAAAAGCCATTTATAACAAAGTTTGGTTTCCAGCTGGTCCTTCATATAAAAACCCTCACTGAGACCAGAGAGAAAGTAAATGCTCCTCTAAAACCTTTGTGGGATCAATTCCTTCTGAAGGATACAAGCCATTTAGTGTCTATGTTTAATTTGGAGATTAAATAACTGTGGATTGCACCAAGGACTCCTAATCCTAATTCTTCCACCAAATAAAAGCTATAGGAAAAAGTTGCAATCAAAGAAAAATCAAACATTCCTTCATATAACGCTACTTCTGCTAAAAAAAAAGAATTCATCCCATAAATTAGACAATATTAATTGAAGCATCAACATTAGGCGCACATTTTAAATCTGTCAATTTGAAATCTTTGCTTTACTTAAAAATATCACTTCTATTGAGTCAGTGCTTGAAGTGGGAAAAAAAAGATGCCGGTACTCTCTCGCATTGGCAGATCATTATGACATTTGAGATTTCTATAGTGAAAAACAAAACTTGGAGATATTGCTGGTACAACAACAATTTATTGTCATTTATTAGCAATATAAATGTATGGATTCATTTAAACAAGTTTACATAACTTTAGTGCATAAGCTATTAAAAAAGCATGTTTTCATTTTAAACATACATGTGGCACAGTGAATCCTCATTAACTATCTACGGACGGCCTAAGTGACTAATTTACATATAGGCTACAAATAATCTGATTTATATTTGCTAATATGTTGGATTCATGTTAAGAGATTTAAATTATCAAACAACTATTAATTTTAACAATAATTTGGTGCTCAAACAGATGCAAAACAAACACTCACTCTCTCTCTCTCTCTGTGTGTGTGTGAGAAAACGGAACTACTTCAAGTCTGCAACGGTGCTGAGATTGGAACTGTACAATCCCTAGGGACGCCACACACACACACACACACACACACACACACACACACACACACACACACACGGAACAGGGTTTATGCCAGACAGCTTCAGTCCCCTCTCTGTCTGGGCAGCAAGTGACGGGATGCTGCTACATCATGTTTTGCAGCCCAGTTTGTTATCATTAAAAACGGGCCAGCTGTTCGTGAAGCAAAAATACATAATTTGGTCCTTTGACCAACAGTCAGGCCGTCCGTGTGTTTCGTTACTCACGTTATTGTTGACGTCGGGGTCATTGAGTACGGTAACGTTAAGGTTGGTAGCGGCAGACTCCTCATTAACGCCAGCTGTTCCGCTCACATCAAGAGCTCATGAATCGTACTACCTCCTGATGTTTCTGGTTGGACTTGGACCTCTGTTGACGTGTCTGGCTCTGGCACACGCGTTCTTTTAGTACCTTTCTGAAGCCAGGCGGCTAACATAACGACTTACAAACTCTGACATTTATTTTTAGTTTCTAGGTTTTCAGCAGTGAAAAATCTGTTACGGTCAGGCTGACAGCTTTTTCAAACTAGCGTCCGTGGAGAAGCTAACTTCTGATAGGGTGGGCCGACTGCTTGCCCTTAACGTGATTCGTCAAGATCTAAAATGTAAACACGTAGTGCCCTCTGGGTAGTGTAGTTTATGTAACGTTAGAGTCATCTCTCTGACACTTTCTCTGTCAGTGCTAGAGTATCGGCTGCGTACCGGTGAGTACCGGCCCACTTCGAGCACTGTATTGAGTGATATAAATAGCATTTTGTCTGATATCAGGACAAACATAGCATTGGGTATACTCGAGTGTGAGGTTTTGTGCAGGTTTTGTGTTTCTTACTGTCGTCGTGCAACTTCCAAGTTTCAAGCTTAAACTGTGTTGACCTGGTAACAAGTTTAGAGTTGCCTGCAAAGGGACGGGCCACATTGCCTACAATCAACACACAGCGTAGCTTTCCCCTCATGCCGCAACCACGGATACCACGTTAGCCTTTGTGGCTGAAAGTGGTACTTTTTCTTCTTCCCTGGCTCAGTCGGTATCTCCCTGCCTGCGCCTTCATCATCAGTGGCCTCTAAGTCTCTCCCTCCCCACCAGCCTCCTCCTCTCTCTCCTCATTTTGCTTTTTAAAATATTCAGCTATAGATGGCTTCATTTTTGGAACATGCAACAGCTAAATGGATTGTTCTACGCTGCTACACACACGCGCAGTGCATAGGGCAGCAAGTGCCAGCGGGGGCACCAATGATAATGATCATCAAATGTTAGCAGCATAAGCGAACATTTTGAATGCAGTCTGGAGTCCTGACTATACTTCAACTTTCGTTATGACAGTAATGTAAAGTAGGTTACAGAAAGTTTAATCAATATCACTAACTAAGCTTTTACTAGACGTCCTATGTACACAATACATCTGTTGCATTGTTTCTCCCTATGTGACACAAAATCAATGTGTTACATCAGCACCATACATAACTCTTTTAGGTGTTAAAATATATTCCTATACAAAGTTGTGTGCCTCTAAATATGCAGTCACATGAGGCCAAGTCAAGACTGAAAAAGGTTTAAGTAACAAACAAGACACAGATGGGATGGAGGAGGGCTGACATATAACAAGGTGTTAAATGTATCCGTGTGCATGTGGTGTGTGTGCGTGTGTGTGTGTGTGTGTGTGTGTGTGTGTGTGTGTGTGTGGTGATGAGGCAGTGTAACTAGTCATCGCCATGGCAAACTATAGCCCACACCAACCTACAAAACAGGAGGCGACATTGATGACTAGCAGTTTGTATTTGTGTGTGTGTTTGTGTACATGAACAGACTGGCAGCTAAATAAAACTGCAGCATCCCACATGTGCTCTGCGGAGGGGGAAGGCGTTTGTTTCTAAATCTGCTGTCACCCTGGAGTTTCAGCACGAAGCGCAGATGCACATTCACGACAAAAAAAACAAATCTCTTTTCCTTGCACATTTGATGCCTTTGTAATTTGTAAATTTACCCGAGAAATAAATAATAAGCTCAAATGTCAAGGTCACCAACATTACACAGAACCAATACTACTGGGGGACACAAAGTGTTATCTAACCCATAACCAGTTGGATTTATTTTAAAACCAGTCTTGTATACTTTGTTTATTACAGTTCACCTGGAGTTCAAAACAACATGATTCCAGTTCCTGTAACTTGAGATTGACGTCTCTGGGCTCTTGGTCATTATCTGAATCCACTGGTGTTGATACCTATCAAGATCATATGACCTAAAAATGAAGCTAAATATTATCAGTCCAGACAAGCCTTACAAAGGATAGGTAAAACCCTTCAGACTGGAGCAAAGACAGAGAAAAGCCAGTGTTCGCCATTTATTGGTAGAATAACAGGTGTCATCAGACCTGGCTCTGTTGTGAGTTAAATGAACCTCATTTAACTCACATCAGAGCCAGGAAACAAGGAAAAGTTGGTTTCTATAGTTAAGTAGGGTGACTTTAGAGTTAAAGGTGATGTTTGTTTTCTTGTAAACGGTTTGTTTACCTTCTTGCCAAAGCTCATTCAATTTTAACAAATTGTGTTGAAGTGTGTGTTGAATTGTGTTGTGCTGAAGGGGAGAGAGAGGGGCAATGACATGTAGCAAAGGGCCGCAGGTTGGAGTCGAACCGGCGGCTGCTGTGTCGAGGAGTAAACTTCTGTATATGGGCGCGCGCTCTATCAGGTGAGCTACCCAGGCGCCCTCAAGTCAATATTCTGAACATTTTAAATCCTGCATTGCTTACATCCATGTTTACAAGCTAACAGTATTCTTCTTCCCTGACCTTTTTGGTACATTGCTGCCTTTTTTGGGCATGTGTCATGTGTGGATGGCATTGACCAGGTATGTGACCGACAGTCTGGGAAATGAGAAATGGACAACTTTTTTAACCCTTTTTCACCCACTTAAATCTCACCTTAGAGCTCGGCTAAGCTTGTCATAGTTCATCTGCGGTTTACACTTCCTCGCCCCCCACAAGCGGGCCACCTCGTCTGGGTCCTTGATGACAAACTCGCCATAGTCTCCCTGCCAGGCGATGACTTCGTGGTACTCCTCTTTCCTCAGCAGCTCCAGGATGAAGTGCCACAGCTGGATCTGTCTGGAACCTGGGCTCGACTCGGGCTTGTAGGCCCAATCCGGAAAGGCAAACCCTGGGGGACAGAGGAGAGAGAAGAGGGGTGTTACAGCTGGATGACCATGAACAGAGGCAAATTCAAAGAGAGGATTGACAGGGCAAGAACAATCTGGGTTTACTCCAGCTCTTTAACCCCTTCTAGTCTTTTGCTTGTCTCGAGTCGTTGGCGCACTGCACCTGATAAACCATTATCCTTCGGAAGCTGTTAAGTGTCTCCTTGACTGCAGCTGTTTCACCAACACAATAGGTGTGAAAAGTGTGTGTTTACACTGAATAATAGTCAGGACTTTGTCTATGTATGCATGGGTTTGGCAATTTCTAGGCACTCAAACGCATTTTACATTTTGCAAGAAACCAGTTGGCATCCATTTTATGTGCTTGAATGTGGTTTTGTGTTTCTCTGGAGATAAACAGAAGCGGAAAGAAATGTGTGTAAAAAGGTCCAGATTTATCAAAGAGAGAAAATACAGTTGAGTAAAGAAGAATAGACAATATATGAGGAAAAACAGCAATGACTTAGGGTGGAGCATTTGCGAAAGGATACAAGCCATGAGACATGTTGGGAGTCACAGTATCAAGGATGAAACATGTACAGTATGTTGAAATCCTCAACACATTTCGGCCTATGGCATTGGTGCAAAGTGGCTGTAGTTCCTCCATGAAAGCTGGTGATGAGCATTTCGGCCAAATCTGTTCCCAGAGACCGCAGTCATATCAAAACTTCACCGCTATCGCCATCAAAGCTGGAAAATCAGCACTGTTATAACAGATTAAGAGGCCTTGAGATATGTGCAGACAAAATATAAGCTACGGTTTTATAACTACTATCAGAACACACACTTGCACAAACACACACTATTATCCAACAGTTAAAAGTATAGGCTATGCGTTGTAAAGCTGTGGGTGGCAGCGTGTTGAAGTACAGCACTTCAACACACTGCCAGGCTGAAAGGCTGCATAGCGCACGCACACACACACACACACACACACTCTTACACACACACACACACACACACACACACACACACACACACACACACACACACACACACACACACCATTAGGACCAGATGTGTCTTGGCAATCAGGCTGAGAAAGCAGAGGGTGGGAAACATATGGGCACAATATAACAATGCTGAATTTGGTGTGTGTGTTTATGCAACTGTAAAGAAACACACTATCCTAAAGACCAAGGTTACAATCAGTTTCCCACACTCAACAAAGTTTGTCATATCTATATAGCAGTGACAGTGAACTTTTAACAATGATATGATCAAGGCTGACAGACTATAACACTTATGGGTTGTGGCCTGTTGACTCAAGTTGCAGTGACGGCACATGGCACAATCTTGCTTGATATAATAGCTTGATAAAAAAGTTGTTGCATCATGCTGTATGTGACCAGTGTTGCAAAACTCCATCTAATGTATCTGTGTATACAGGCCCACTAATCTGACATATTAAACAGGGAATTGTTTAATTTTTTTCAGCACTTTTATTAACTTCTCACCATTTTGTTAGGAAACCACTTTGGGGCAGCTCCATAAAAGCAGACAATAACCAACAGAAAACAACCGACAAAAGAAAAGACAACATAAAAACTGGAAAGAGGGAGTTGAAAAAAGAAGACACACCTGGCAACTTAATCCTAGGGTAAAGTGAACTGTATCTGGATATGGTGCCCAGATGGTAATTAAATCAATTATGACTTTTTTTATTTGCATAGTATGTGCTCATGTACTCAGTATGAGCTCATTTTAATAGGTTTGGAAACGGTAAAGTAAACAAAACAAAAATGGCAGGTGTCAGTTTATTAAAAATGACACGGCATGCCTGAGGTTTACTTTTCACAGCTTTTTTTTTTTTAGGTCAGAAACACAACAGGCCATTTTTGCTGCACCAGTGTTTGAAGCTGCTTCAAATACTCAAATACCGGTGGATCAGTTAAAGCAGCAACAACTGGTGGTAACGATCAGTCTTTTTTGTAAAGCTGTGATGACAATCTCCAGAGTAATGAAATTCTTAACAACATGGGTGGTGCTTTCTCAAAAAAAAATACAGTCTGAATTCTTGTGAACTGCATTTACAAACAAGGAGTTTAAGTACCTTGGGGTCTTGCTCGCGAGTGAGGGGACAATGGAGCGGGAGATTGGTCGGAGAATCGGCGCAGTAGGGGCGGTATTACATTCAGTTTATCGCACCGTTGTGACGAAAAGAGAGCTGAGCCAGAAGGCAAAGCTCTCGATCTACCGGTCAGTTTTCGTTCCTACCCTCACCTATGGTCATGAAGGCTGGGTCATGACCGAAAGAACGAGATCCAGGGTACAAGCGGCCGAAATGGGTTTCCTCAGGAGGGTGGCTGGCGTCTCCCTTAGAGATAGGGTGAGAAGCTCAGTCATCCGTGAGGAGCTCGGAGTAGAGCTGCTGCCCCTTCACGTTGAAAGGAGCCAGTTGAGGTGGTTCGGGCATCTGGTAAGGATGCCCCCTGGGCGCCTCCCTAGGGAGGTGTTCCAGGCACGTCCAGCTGGGAGGAGGCCTCGGGGAAGACCCAGGACTAGGTGGAGGGATTACATTTCCAACCTGGCCTGGGAACGCCTCGGGATCCCCCAGTCAGAGCTGGTTAATGTGGCTCGGGAAAGGGAAGTTTGGGGTCCCCTGCTGGAGCTGCTCCCCCCGCGACCCGACCACGGATAAGCGGACGACGATGGATGGATGGATGCATTTACAATTAGCTGACATGTTAGCTACAACGCACCAATATGTTAGATCAAATTCTGACCCAATTATCTGTCAGTGCACGGATTGCATGCGTTTCCCCTAATCCAGATACAGATGCCATTTTAATAGCAGGTGTAAATGGAGTTAAAGTGAGTCACGGAAAAACTAACCAAGTCGGATACGGTGAAACCAAAGTCCACTATCAGGTGTGCAAAGCACAGCTACGTGTCGGCAAATGTCATTAATCCATAGTAGTAGTAGTAGTAGTAGTAGTAGTAGTAATAATAATATTAGTAGTAGTAGTAGTAGTAGAAGATGTACTGGCAGAAGTAGCAGTAGTAGTAGTAGTTGTAGTACCGGTAGACATGCATAACTGACTGAAAGTGGGAAAATCTTACCACAAGGAATAAAAGATTGTACCCATCAGACCTATGTGAATGCCACTCATAGATAGGCAACAAAAATGAACTTGCAAATGTAATAACTTGTGTTTACAAGAGAGTTGCCACACTACAGCAACAGGTCAAGTACAACTCAAGTGACTAAGCACTGGAGGCAGATTTTAAATGTTTAAGTGCTGTCCATGTTGTCAAAGGAGTTTAAACTTAGCAAGAAAACCTAACTCCAAGTATTGCAAGGGCGACACATTGCATGAAGCTCCCTTGTGATCGTCTGCCTAAATAATGAAGACACACACAAGTTGAGTTACTGCAATCTGCTTCCCACTTTAGAATAGATTTAAGATATTCAAGCTGTGACGTTTTAGTGTCCAACCAAACACCAAATTTTGCAAGATTTCCAGCGGGGCAGAGGGTTGCATCCTTTCTTTTCCCAACTTTTCTTTCCATTTTTCACAATTCTCCAATGATTGAATTTTGTATGTGATTCACAAATAGTGCGTCTGTGCTGGGAAATGTCTTTCCATGAGCTACAATGGATATAATGCTTGTTCCCACACTGGGATGCCTTTGTATTTAATTTCAAAGTGATAAAAGTGACCAGTAAGGACACATATTTCATGTATCTGCTATGTTTTAGAAACTTTCAATGAACAGCAGAATTCATCGGTAATGTACTTCAAATATGAGAAAGTGACAAGCGACAAATATAGTGGCTCTTTAGTTTCACAACCTAGCACTTGTGTTTTGTTTTTTTTATGTGGCAGCTAAACATTTGACAAAAGTCAAATTAATAAAGAAGGGAAAAACTATCTGATAAACAAATGCGCTCGTGGTGACTAATAAACCACATGCTGCTTTCTGATCTATGGTGCTCGGAGAGAGTGAGCCAGAAGACAGACAAGCTGGTTGTGATAGTTCATAATAGCTATTTGAAGGCAGATTACTAATGGGGTACGAGCATATGATTCATACACCAGACAGTAAGGCTCTTGTCGGTGGGGACAGGTTAGGCGTTGTGACACAGACACAACACTGCTGTATAACGGGGTACAAACTGGTGATTGCCGGAGAAAAACACATGTGCACAGTTCCATATGCGCACATGCACGGACACAGGCTGATGCATACAACACACAGCAGGAGTGGATTAAATCTAAGTGGGCGAGCTAATATCTCCCTCACACACACACAAAGTACACAGACACACAACACAGGTTAGTGGGGAGAGGTAAGAGGGTTCATGCGTGGGTGCACAGAGCACACAGACAAAGAACACGGGAATAGCAACCATGCCCACCGCGCGTGTGTGTTGCAGATGTCCCTGCTGACTCATAGCTTGTTCGTTCGTTCAGCTTTCACAGATTCCGCCTTTATCCCCCTCAACACCACTGCCATCTTTTCTTTCTTTCCTCTTTAATTCTGTCCCTCCCTCGCTCAGCATCTCCTAAGACACACCGTCTCCTAGCAACAAAAGCTTTTAGCTCTAAAAATAAATGGCCGAGTCACGACGGACAAGACAAAATATGATTCAATTACAGAAACTTGCCAAAAGAGTTAAGAGTTTGGGCGCAGATCCAGAGAGCTACAGTGTGAGGGTGTGATCCGTCTAAGGCTGCCTGACCAGCAGCAGCTCCGGCTCCAGCGCTGTCACGCAGTGTTTACAACAGAAAGGACACTTTGCACTGTCCTGTAAGCACTGGAGGAGCAATGTTTCACAACCATCTAGATCAATTTGAATTACTGTATATTAGTAACATTTTCTTCTTTTGAAATGATTCAGAGGCAACACATTGATAGCAAGACACAGGAAATCAGACACCACAGCTGATGGTGTGACTGATGCACAACTGAGGAGCATCTGCTACAACTGGTGGTTAATGTGAGTAAAAACAGGTTATCAGATAAAAAGTATGAGAAAGCAAGAGTGGGAGAAGGACAGAAAAGGAGCAGTAAGACCGAACAAACAGCCAAATTGTGTTGTTGTGTACAAAGTATCATAACCAACCCTGCAATATTTAGCTATCTCAGCCCTTAGGCAAGGAGGAAGGGATACCAGTCTAACTCAGCCTAAATTTTATGATACATTTACACTGCAAGCAAATCACTGCCTATTAGGCCTGCACAATTAATCGTTATAAAATCGCGATCTCGATTCACCCTGCTCGCGATTTAATTTTTAATAACTTCGATTTTATATTTAAAAAAAAAAATCCTTCCTCTGCTTTTATTTTGATAGGACAGCTCTCACGAAGTTCAGGGCTTCACACTCAGCCAATGACAAAGTGCCTTGTAGTCACGTGTTTCACTCGTCAGTTCAGGGCTTCACCCTCAGCCAATGACAAAGCGCTTTTTAGTCATGCGTTTCACTCGTCGAGCGAGCGCGGTAGTTCGGAAATAAACAAAATGGATATTGATAAAAACCCAGTCACTAGTGACGAGGATCAGCCAACCACTCAGTCTCAAACCGAACTCGGTCCGAAAAAAGGTAGGCTACATAACGAGAAAAACAAACAAAAACAAACCTTTTTGTCCATTTGCATTCACCGGCCAAGTGTGTATATGTGTGACGGCGGAACAGCGAGGTTGTCAAGCTCGCAGGCGCTTGTGGAGTTTAACGCCAAAAAGGCAGTTAACCACAAGTTCCCGTTAATCTTATGATGGACATGTGTTGTGATATTTAAACAAACGATCCGTCAACTGCGAAATAAAAGCCTCTTATTTACGAGACTGGTCTGAGAGTCCGCTAGTTTACAGCGGGGCGTCCCAGGATGACAGGCCGACCGGCGAACAAGCGTTCCCCCCCGCCGCCACCAGCTGGCAGTCCCTTCACTTTATGGAGCTTCTCATCTCCGAAAACTTTGAAGCAAATTGTCAATTTGGCAACGATTTTCGGAAGACTGCCTATATTTGAAATCTAAACAGTTAATTTCTCGCCTAAAACGTTGTCAGAAGGGACTTTAATGATGAATAAGATAGTGAAAATTGTTAAAAATGTCCCGCTGTTGCTCTGTCTGCAAGTACCATGGAGGTATTTAACAAACGGCGCGCCACGAGATCCGGGTTGGCAGTGGGCGTGACTCCGCCCACGGTGGGAAAACCCCTTATGTTTACAGGCGTGTGGTGATGTGCAATGTGCTATAGGTGCCAAAAAAAATGTGTTTGGTACTGCCAAGTTTTGTTTTGTCATGTGTGCAGTAAACATTACACTTGATGAGAAAAAAATCGTGGCAGAGAATCGTGATATCAATTCTAAGCAAAAAAATCGTGATTCATATTTTTCCCCGAATCGTGCAGCTCTACTGCCTATAGCCAGTTTTTCTTTTGCCAACTGAGACACAAGTCGTCCCTTTCAAGCAGAAGTCCTCCTGTAATGAAGATTGGCCGGTTTGGGTATCTGGAGCCACTGGCTTCTATACATAAGCCTCCTTTATGAATGATTTTCTGCTAACTTCAACATGGCAGGCCTGTTACAGAAACAGCCACAAAGCTTGACTAGGCAACACAGTAATGTACATATTGACTTGTTATTTTGTCCTCGGCATGGAGGGAGAGCAGTTCTCTAGTTTTGCATTTTAGCAAATGTAGTGAAGCTCCTGCTGCTTGAAATTTTGCAGCTTCAAAAGAAAATCTGAGATTAAGGCACATTTAAACCTCTATTTATAGTCTTTTGTTTTATGTTTGCATGTAAAAAACATATATATAACAAATGCATACTAAAATAATCTTTTGAGTGCTTTTACTGGCAATGTAGCAGCTTTTATTGACACTTGAGGTGTAGAAAGTGTTTGACAGAATCTTCCTCCAGAGCATCTTTTAAAGAAAAACTGGCAGAGATTTTACAGACTACAGTGCATGGCACTCGAATTGGTCCTTATCGCCAGCTAGTTAAGCGTCAGTACTGATCAATGTTAGCTACTTTACACTGCTTGTTTTACAGCTACTTCAAATTAGTCTACGGCATTGCTCGACAGCACAAGAGCTCTGGATGCAGTGCTACAAGTCAGGGAAAACTGGAGTAGACAAACAAACCCAACGCTCTTTGTACTATCTGGCAAGCTCTACTCCAGACAGGAAGAATTTCTGATTGTCAGGCGGAGGTGAAACACACCATTTCAGGCCTCATTGGATTCTAATTATAGCCAAGTACAGGGTAGGAAAACTCATTTACTATTAGCCTACAGTCCAAAGCCACCTGTATTCTCCTTTCCAAGAGAAACACGGGATCTGTGCAGCCACAGTCGATGGTTGAGGGGGTTTAACACACAGGTCTGGTTTTCTTAGGGATGCTGACGTCACCACAGTTGCAATGGTGCTCTTAATAACCGATAGCCATCATTGGGGTATTGTCTAGAAGGCCAGAAGAATAAACATGAACGGCCTCCTAGTCTACGTGCTCTCCCCAACAACTTTCTTTAACACGTTGTTCCATTTATCCATCTATCCCCTCGTTTATTTTCCCTCCCTTCCTCCTATTCTTTGGTGGGTCTATATTTAGCCATTGCAAAGGTCGGTGTGTGTCTTTCTGCAGGGTAATGATTCAGGGGCACAGAGAGCACAGAAGAGGTAACAGGCCAGGCTAAATGGCCAGGGGCCAGCTGACTGCTGAAATCTGGATGGGGTTTATCGGGGATGGAATCAGGACAACACAAAAAGGCAGGAAATAGATTGGTACAGAGCCGCAAAAGGGGAATCTCCGTTGGGCGTAAACGGTACTGTTATGTGCAGAAAGTCAGAGTCTAGAGGAAAAACACAAATAAAAAACAAATGGGGGGCGTGGGGGGGGGGGGGGGGGGGGGAATCACTTGAACATTTAAATTCAAAACTTGATTAAGAACTTAAAATTAAAATATTTACTTCTAATTCTGTCCTGCTAAAATCCTGCACTCTATAAAATCTGTTGATAACAAAAGGTCAATTTTAAGTTATGAACTATTGATCATGCAGACCTGGTTGTCTGAGTTTCCACTTTTACCTTGTTGCGTAAACACCCTATCTAACACTGCTTCATTGAGGAGTCCTGAGCCTCAAACTACCATTTAAAAAAACCCTGCTCCTCATTGAGCTGATCTCATAATTATCCGTAAATAATGGAGTTTAGACCTGAGGAGCCAGTGGCTTAAAGCCAGGGAGGAGTCAGAGAAATAGATGGGACGAGGAGGAAATCAGCTGGAAAGGTAGAGAAGCGGAGCAGGAAGAAAAGTAGAATGAGGCAGCATGAGAAAAAGAAACCAATCCAGCCAAGATCAAAGGGAAATGGAGGATGGCTGTCCGCAGGTGCATTGGGTGAACCCTCACCTCGGTTCTCACATGATCCCTCCATTACATAAAGCTTACAGAGAGAGACAGACAGATGAACAGACTGACAGAGACAGACTGGGAGAGGAAGGAGGGCAGACTGGCTCAGAGTTAGGGGAGGGAGGAGAGATAAAGACAGACATACAGACAGAAATAGGTGTCCTAATGAAATCCTTATGGTAGAGATATGAGATGTAGGCTGAAAATGGGTTTCATTCCAACCAAGGAACAAACAAACATGAGGCCAAAGTCAAAGAGAAAGCGTCCCAGAAAAAGAAAATACGAGAAACAAAAGAATCCCTTCAATGGAGGAAGTGAGAAGTATATAAGGAGAGAGACAGGAAGAAAGGCTGCCCGAATATCAAAAGTAGATAGTGTACAAAAAACTAGCTCATATTAACAGTTTAATACATACATTTTCTCTATGGGAGTGTGTTAAGTTTTAATAGCTAAGGTCTGAGACTGAAGCCTAGATGCTCCATTTTTTATTAGCTGAGCTGCCCAGAGACAACTTGTTATTGATGCCTTAAATTTGTGCAGAGTAACACTAGGTTTGTTTGCAGACTTTGTAACATCAATGAAGAGGCATTGAATGGCTTAAAGCAGCCCACTGGTTCTCTTGGGGATGATGTGGTTGCTTTCCATCTCAGTAATCCATCTTCCAAATAGCTTGTGCTATGAACAATGCTTCCCATAGACTGTAAGCAATCCAAACTAAACAAGGCCTCACAATTTAGGATGAGCAGTTTTGGAACACAGGCAGCTGCACTGCCATGTTCAAGTCTGCAGACAAAGAGTTAAGACACAGTAAGTAAATAGTTTGACTGTTTGCCATAGGAGTAAGGCCTTGGACTGCAAAGTGAAGCCTTTAAGTGTATAAATCATCTCTGCTACAACCGAGACAGCTAAACCACTCTAATCTGTGACACGGCAGCCGCCCGAACCTCGCCAGACAGAAACCTGTCGCGTCCTGGAAAACTCGGTGGCACCTTGGAGGCAGCCAAGGCGTTGATTAAGCCAGCCCTGGCTTGGTGTTCCAAGTGTGTCTGTGTGTGTGCTCATTCAGGAGTCACTTATTATACTCAGATATGAGGGGAAGCTCCTGTTACATGTTTCTGTGGTCACTTGACAAAATAAACAATCACAGCAATCACAATACATCTCCTAATCTGCAGCACATGAGCTTCAGGTCTATATTCCCAGAGAGGAATAAGTGTGCATACATGCATGTACATGTGCTCTGAAACCCGTCTGAGCATGCTTTCGTTCCAGAAAATGACAACCCTGTAAAACATTCAGCTGTAATGAGCTCCTCCTGAATGTAAGTACATTCCAAAACTGGTGTTAAGTTTGTAAAAATGTAAATAATTCTTTGTGTGAATGATGTACAGCCAAGATTATTTTTGTCTGTATTGTATATACAAGTGTTCCCTTAGGGAAATAAATTATCAAATAAATTTATGTTTTTCCTTTTTTGTGCCATCATAACTTTATTATAGTGCTCAAAAGATATTTTAGGAGCTATTCCTACTTCTGTCCGTGGTTGTGCTTGTTAATTTGAGATGCCAATTGGTTTTCGGAGGGTTAATACATCCATGTATCTGTGTTTTAAGCCCCCAACATCTCCTTCCAGGCAGCGCTGCCTGGAAGGCACTAGGATTAGGCAATGGTTAGGGTTAGGTGCCTTGAAGTCAACGGCCGCAGCGCTGCCTGGAAGGAGACGTTGGGGGCTTAAACCAACATCGAGCAATACATCCATGGTTTAAGCCAGCTAAGGTTACTAGCTAACGGTAGGCTAACGCTACCTGTTGTATGTTAACTAGCGTCACATACAATGGATAAAAATAAAAAATTGCATCGCGATCTCAACCGGTTGTAATTTTTACACATTTAAACTAATTTGTAACCGATTCACGATGCATCGTTACATCCCTAGTAATGAAAAAAGAACATTCTGACAGACCCTTAATTCAGCAATTTACTTTACTCTTACTAGACTGACTATCAATGGAAAATAATCCCTACAAACACAACTTGAAGTTGTCAGAAATTGGTTGAGGTCGTTGTGAAACTGGATTGATTTGCAGAGTGGTGGTGTTTTAGAGGGGACTTCAAAGCAGGAGAGAAAGAGAAGATAAATATCTGCATTAGAATCTGACTTCTGTGTTGTGGTTTGGTCGCCAGACGACTTTCATTTTCCATCAACACACACACACATATACACACACGCCGCGGTGTGTAGGCCAAAAACACAAATTTGGTGACTTCAGCTATTGGATTGAGCCATGTGAACACTGGTGTGCACGCACACAACCACATAGGAACACACATACACGTATCACCGCAGCCCAGAATAGGCCCGTCGCACCAAATCCAGGGAGCTGGATGAGTGACTCATTCTCATAGTCCATGCCAATCAAATTTCATCTTCTCCTCTCACCTCCCCCTCCCTCTTTCCCAGAATGCCGCTTTTCTTTTAGCATCTTTCCACACAGACAAAGAGGCTCCACTGTTGATTACAACTAGTAGGACAACCAGCACGACCATGCTAGAGTTTATGGATGTGACTGTGATGCGAGAAAAGGTGTAAAGAATCAAACAAACCTAGCCTTTCTGTATTTATATTTGAAATAGGTTCTACGTGTATCTAAATTCTCTTGAAGTCATAAAACTTCAGTCATAGCCAGCAGAGTAGCCAGAGTGTGTCAAGAGCAAATAGACAGGAATGTGCATATTTGTGCACTGATTAACACTCTTGGCTATGATTAGTCAAGTCAATTTTATTCATACTGTAGCCTATAATTTTTTGCCTCAGATGGCTTTACAATCCGTACAACATTTGATCCTAGACATAATTAGGTAGCCTACATGAAGTACAAACATTATATAGATTTCAAATCTGTGTATCCTGTATACCCACTGCATGGAATATTTAAATGTAAGGTTACGCGGGGGCAGCGATAACTGTGGTACTATAAACTGAGTCAGCAGCCTGTTGTAACCAAATGAATTCAATTCTTAGTGGAACACGACATTTTATGATACCGATAAGGTAATGTCCTTATTACTTTGCCGGCAATTGCTGTTGATTAGATCAACTACACTCAAACTGGAAGTAACCCAAACCTTTTTACCTCAAACAGTTATCACCTTGTACAATCCCAATCTCTTTGCTCTGCATGCCAATGCTGAAGGTTGTCACTGAAAAGATAAAAACCTTCTCTACATATTCTTCTGAACTCAAACATGAATATTTGTTATTGCTGCCAGAACACTGTGTTTCTCTGAGCTGCCACACTTTAACATTGGCTCCTAATGTTGTTGATGTAGCACTTGTAGCTCATAGTGCAATCACAGTGACAGTAATTCAGTCTGGATGAGCGTGTCCGTGAAATTCTTAAAAATGTTACACAGCAAGCGAGGGACTTTCTACATGTGTGATGTCTGGGTGCGTTAGTCAGCCTTTCCTCATTGGCAGAGCCACCACAATCTTAATTCCTCAGTCTATTGCATTAAAGCTGGATGTTTCAGTCTCTAGACTGAGTGGCTCGCTCCCTGTGTTAAAACATTAAAGACAGAGGCACGACGGCGTCACCGCAGGGAGATGGCAGCCCAAATGAGCAAGCCACGCTCGCTAGCAGTAGTGAGAAAATTAAAAGAGTGTGTGTGTGTGTGTTTTAATGCAAGACAGACATCACCCCGTTTTCATGGTATGTGGGGAGCCCGGGCCCCCTAATAAAGTGTGCATGCTGTGAGTGGGCGAGATGAGTGAGTGTCTGTCTGAGGGACAGAACTGACTTTCACGTTTCAATAAAACAGAGACCCAAATCATTCATCACTGCCACTGGCCCGGGGGTTTCAAACAACCAACAGGGACAGCAAAAGTGTCAACAATCTAGGCCCTACTTCTTATGGGGTTACCAAATGAACGATGGCAGCACTTTCCACTTAATAAATTCATGTAGCCTAAAGTGATACTCATATTCAATGGTTAATGATTCAGCATTCTTTCTCATTCAGATCATTTGATTCAATGAGCTCATTCATTATATCATTCAAGTATACAAAGTGTTTAGATTGCCAACATTTCTAAATAATTCAGCTTTAAGTTGATTTTATAATAAAAAATAAAAAAACACCTGGGTTTGTGTGCTGTGGGTGATAAAGAAAGGACAGACAAGACGAAACAGCATATCATATGTATAGTGTCGGATTTTCATATTAAACGTGGCCAAAAAAAATGAGGTAAACATATTTCAGAGAAATCCCCTTGAGCTAAAACGTTCAGATTTCCAACCGTTCTGAACTCTCCGGTTTCAACAGTTTTTCTACTACTGCTCTGTGTCATGTAACACCGAGCCGGCCTTCTATGATTGGTTATCTGCTCCAGGCAGGCCTGCTGTGTTAATATTGTCACTTGTAGCAGCATGCTAACGGGAGTGAAAGAGGTCATCTTGGCTGCCAATGTTGTTAAATTCTCCCCAGTTCCGGCTCACATTGCTCCTGAAACATGTCTGTATGTAGTATTTGGTTTAAAAGCCCTTATCTGCGATTCTTGACAGAAAGTTCTGCTATACTCTATTACTGCCCACTGCTAACTATAGTAGTTGGCGCTGGTAGCTGCATGCTAACGTAAAAAAAAAAAAACTGTAATCGGGGCTGCCAATGTTGTTAATTTCTCCCCAATTTCGGGTCCCACTGCTGCTGAAATGTGTCTGTGTGATATTTAGTTTATAAGCCTCTATTGGTGTTTTTCACGGTACAAAGACCTGCTGTATACTTCGTTAAAGCCACCGACTGAGTCAGTAACAACAGGAGCGGCGATTTGGAAAGCTGACCAATCAGAGCAGATTAGGCTTTTTCGGGAAGGGGACTTAAAAAGACAGTCACTCCAACACAGCGTCTAAAGACAGAGGGTGAATACAGGTGCAGCAGCCATGGGCAGTATGAGAAAAATTTCTTTTTTTGAACATTAAAGCATGTAAACATGTTCTAGTACAAACACAAACTACAAGTAGGAACCTGAAAATGCTATACAATTGGTCACCTTTAAGTTATTCTCAATCAAGTGCATATACCTGTTGTGAATTGACTTAAATAGAGACCAAATTTGTAGGCCGCAAAAAGTACATAAGGAAAATAGTGGATTCTAGACCAAAATGAAGAACCACATTTGGCTTTGATCAGTGCAGTTGGATCAGGTTCCTCACCACCACCAGACACACCTGCAACTGGTAAACAATGTTATGAGACTGATGACTTTAGCCGTTATGTCATCATACTGGAGCCTGTAAAACCCCTCCAATGTCTTCAGGTCCTTGTCTTACAGCTTCTCCTCATCAACCCATCCCTGCTTTAATCCGCCCAGAGGGGAGACACTATGTGCGGCAGCCTGTCAGCTGCATGGTATGTGTGTGTATTTGAGCTGCAGATAGAGAAAAGATGTAAGTATATATATATATATATATATATATATATATATATATATATATATATATATATATATATATATATATATATATATATATATATATATATATATATATATATATCTTAAAAAAGGGTCACTGAACTTTTGTGCCTGTCTGAACATGGGTGTGAGAGAATGTGAAAGTGTGTGTGAGAAAGAGAGGGTGTGTGTGTGTGTGTGTGTGTGTGTGTGTGTGTGTTGCATGTATGCACGTGTGTGGTTTGTAAAAAAAAAAAAAAAAGAGAAAAAAAAAAAGTGGTGTGAACAAAAGTTTTTCACCAACTAGCCTTTAACTAACTTCATATATTTTGGGTATGAAACACCCTTACACACAGTCACATCTAACAAACACACCACACACAGATAGCCACAGGTTTCCAGGACAAGTTGTGACAGCCATAAAAGACAGAAAAAAACCCACAGGGTTCCCAAAAGACCAATGACTGGAGCAAACACAACAGACAAGAAAGACTGCTGAATCCATCTCTTTCTCTCCATTGACCAAGACAGGTTTTCTTCACTCTGAAGGTCCTCGACAAGACAACAACTGCCAGAAAATTCCTTCTTCAGCTCTCTGAGTCTTTGACTTTATCTAGTCAAAACAATACATAATTTGTCTTTATACTGTTTTCATCTGAGGCATGAATGCAAGAAACTTTGAAATGAGCAAGCAGTATCTCGTCGTGGTGACACTGCACGGATTGGATCAATCCTGTGACATGCTGTTACAAGGCAGTGCCTTTTCTCCATGCAGCTTTAACAATATTAAACTAGACTATGTCTCCACAGCAGGCATAAAATGTAAAAGGAATTTTAGCATGATTAGGTCATTAAGTCATTTATAGTTATATTAGCAGGGTGGGTACTGCAGGAATGTCTAAAAAGCTGAATATATCTATAGTTTATGGTGATAACATCAGTCAATTACTATAATGCAGCATGGATAAGCCCTGACTAACTTACTGGGCACCTTTATTAATTGTTAATAACTCAAAATCAAAGGAGGGATTTATTTTACATCTTTATCTCACATGGGATTTAATGTCATTACATGCCAACTTACAGGCAACCTGCCTCTTGTCATGGGCATAAAGTGTGAGTTCAGGATAACTCCTGATTTTGTTAAAAAAATACCCATCTTGTTGTACTGTGCTTAAAAAAAAGAAAAATCACTAAAGAAATCAGCTGGCGGAAACTGCCTATTTCATATGTAAGAAATATGTCTTTTATATTGTTAAGAGTCAGGCCAGATGTGTCTTGGCATTGGATTTAATTACTTTGGATACAAGGACACTGACACAAGAAATGATCTTTCCTCTGAGCCAGCAGACTGCTGCCACATTGACACTTAAGTCTTTTTGCCATGCACATGCATTTCTTGTAAAACAAATGATGCTCTGAGCTTGGCTTACCCCTGCATTTGAATAAAGGTTCAGGGGGCCTAATCTCCAATAGAGTAGAACTTAGTATTCAGAAAAGTACCAATGGTCATATTTGTGAGAAAATAAATAAAAAATGTGCTGGGCATTTCTGACAGCTGGACATCTCACATTTACAATCAAGCAGTGTGGGCTAAAAATGCAGGTGCACCGCCAACAAGTGTATGGGCAGGAAAAGTCTGGGTTGGATCAACTCAGTCCAAACAACCACAAAATACCCAAACTGTGCTCTTTTTCTCTATGCAACCTTTTGGCAGTGTTTTCTCTCAGCGGCTCTTGAGGTGGTCCCTTTTGAGAAAACATATCCAATTTATTTTGCATCATTTTACAACTGGTTTCTAAATCAACTGAGTTTTTTTTCTTACTGAAGACTTTCCACTGGTGTTGCAATGAATTGCCAATGAATGCCACAGTTGGATTTTAGTGCATGTCAATGCTCCCATTTCATTGTAAAACATATTATAAACTAGATGTTGCCACCTTCTGTAGGTCTTTCTAGTTGCCAGAAAATAACCTGGCAGACTACCGCTCCTTCCTAAAAACATGGCGTTAAGTAGATATTTTGCTTGGTTGCAACTACTTTAGCACTGGCGGTGACTGTGGTAATACAAACCCATACAGGACCACACCTAGTCTGTCCCGTTATCCTTTCTGCAGTGTGTAGACGGCAGACTCACACGCGGGTGGAGGCCTACCTCAATCCTTTGACCATAAACGACGCCAAACCAACCAACTCATTCTCCACGAATCACAGATGATAGCCATAACACACAGCACACCTCTTTCAGTTAGGATGACTCCAGCCAAAACAGCCACAGACAAAGCACAAACCTACCTCTACACCTTCTGTCTCTCTCAGCCTTGGTTTGATTCAAAAACCTTCAAAAGAGCTCCAAGGGCACAAAAAAAACTGTCTGCATTTTTTGATGAACAAAGGCTTTACAAGCTTCACTGACAAGGCGTATTTGATAAATCTACTCTGATGGGTAAATGGTTTAGGACAGAGCTTTATTAAGCATTTTATTAAAAAAAAAAAATCTATATTCTAAAACTGAATTGTGTATTAACTTCTAGCTGTAAATATTGACCAAATGGCCTAAGAGGGCAATTTTAGATTATGCGAAAGGGATTTGTTAAGGGTGTGAAGCCGGAAACCCAGTATCCTGTCAGGTGTTTCAGAGATATCTGCCCTGCTGCAGAAGCCTTGCTTATCTGCTCAGTGAAGCGAGTCTTTGGTTCCACTTGACCTACTCTGTCCTTTCATCTGCCCGGCTGGGGGTCTCCTGCCACGGAGCCAACACAGAATCACTAAATCATAGATACTTACACAAGAGCAGGTAACCAGCTAACAAAGACATTGAAGATGATGAGGAGATTCTTTCACTAAAAAAAGGTGGTGCTGCATGTACTATACACATGACAGTGTGAAGATAAAAAAAGCACTTTGTCTTAGCCAGGCCTGTTTCTTTTTTGCTTTTTGAGGGCCCCAAAACTGAATTCCTCAGCGAAAATTACACAGAAAGATTCTTTTAATTTCACATTGTTGGACAGGAAGAAGTTACTTGCCTGGGTCCAGACATTTGAATCCGCCCACTCCACAGAGCAGACTGATTCGTCTGGCATCATGACACAAAACCGCGATTTCTCAATCAAAAAGCGCTCAATCCAATGAGCGCTGCAGGGGACTAACGATTAGCCAATCAGTGCCAAAGGTGAGACTAACGCCATTGTCAAGCTATGTTAACATAGACAGCATGTCGCTGAAATCGTAGTTAGTTTTTACTTCGCTCCAGTGGTGTACTGGCATACCGCAAGCCGCCGCATCGGCGGGCCTGTGGACCTACAGAAAATCCATAACGTTTTTACCGGCTGCCCTGCCTGTCTCTTTACTGTTTACCCTGCGTGCGTGGTCTGGGACTGAGCTCACTGGCAAATCACAACCAAGTTAGTTAAACTTGTGCTTACGTCATCGGCTCTGCCGTAACCTACTCTGCCGCTACGTTTGTGGCTGTAAAAGGGCAAATTGTTTTGAGCGTCACAACCCCCCACGAAATTACTTGTTCACTAACTAAATTTTAACGAGTTGGTTCGAAAACATTTGGAAAGTCTACGAGAACCGCACGATTGAATTATCTTATCCCCGTTTTCAAATCTCCCTCCCCCCACGGAAATCAGTTAGAGTGAAGAATGTCAGACTGAAGACGTAAACTGAGTGTAACTAGTTGACAATTCTGTCTGATATCAGAGGTAACACAAGGAATTCTTGATTTTATTCATTTGTTTTTCATAATAATTATATAGATATTAAGAAATACACTTGACATTAACGGTTGCAATAATGTCCCTTAATCACGTAGAGTTCAAGTATGGGGATTCTGAATGTTGTGGTGTCATTTAATTAGATTGTTTATCTTTTTATAGTTGTCTATTAACTACTATGTCTATCAACACTCACCTACCAGACTGACTGAAAGGCTTTCCTGTGTGAGGCCCCAGTGTTAGTTTGGCCAGCATGTCCCAGCGTGTGCAACCTGTTGTCCATTCTCTTAGCTTTGTATGGGTCACCAAAGCCACTGTACATACACACTTACAGGAAAAGAGGCCTGCCGTAACATCGAGAGACGATCGTAGCAACACTGACCTGGGTTGCCCCTTGACAACACACCAGAGAAATGCTGACGTCACCCTGTTTAACTTTTTCCAGGGTCTGCTTGCTCAGGATCGGCTCAGTAGTAATCAGGAATGTGATCAGGTCAACCTTTGCTTTGGCCTGATCACTCACAGTAACCACATAATGGAAGGAAATCCAGGGAAAGGGTACATCCTGTGAGAAACACTGGCATTTAGGGGGTATTTGGTTGTGACATTTTCCTCTTTAATGGATTCTGTCATGATTTAGTATCTATTGGAAACACCTGAACCTGGTCCGTACCTTCATATTTATGGCCTGACCTAAGTGGGACGACAAAAAAGCATCCGATCTGAATTGTTCCTATTTTGAAGATACAAATATACCACTTGCTACTACAAACCCCAATTCCAATGAAATTGGGATGTTGTGTAAAACGGAAATAAAAACAGAATACAATGATTTACAAATCCTTATCAACCTATATTCAACTGAATACAATACAAAGACAAGATATTTCATGTTTAAACTGATAAACTATATTGTTTTTGTTGTTGTAAATATTCACTCATTTTGAATTTGATACCTGCAAAATGTTCCAGAAAAAGAGTGCGGGTACTAGACTGGCCTGCCTGCAGTCCAGACCTGACTCCCATTGAAAATATGGGGCGCGTTATAAAGCGCAAAGTACGACAACGGAGACCCCAGACTGTTGAGCAACTGAAGCCGTACATCAAGCAAGAACGGGAAACAAATTCCACCTAAAGGCCCTGAACACAGATGTTGATAGTTAATGTGGCTGACTGGACCTTATCCAGGACTGCGTGGGTATGGACAGACTGAGTGATTGACATCGTCCTGAGTCCACTGTTAAGCCTAATTTATACTCGTGCGTAGAATCGACGGCGCAGGGTCCGGCGTAGACGGTTCCTGGTTCTCCTTCTCCATAACCAACGTAAAATCAAGGAGAGGGTTAACTTTTCCTGCTCCAGGTTCCCCACAGTGTTCAGAAAAAAAGAAGGATCTGAATATCATTGTATTGTGTTTTATTTACGTTTTACACAATGTCCCAACTACATTGGAATTGGGATTTCTAACCACAGCACTGTACACTTAAAAGGCGCTCACAGCAACCCGATTATCGGCCGTGGGACAGTCTGGCGAGGTCAGTGACTCGAGTGTGTTCAGTGTGTTCCATGCCGGAGGAGCCGCCAGCCTTCATTTGGGCCAATTTGATATGTTGAATCAAAAGGCGGGCAATCGGACTCAATGACTAATCTGATTGGTGGAGTGATAACCTGGAAATGACGAGCGAGATGAGCGTGACTAGAGTCTCTCAAAATCTGAAGAAAATCTTTTAAACTGACCTTTGTCAATCTGAAATGAAGACAGATTCAGCAACTGCACGACCTGTTTCTCGCTTTAAATGTTTTCAGAAACACGTTTCGGTGAACTACTTTTGTAAAATATGAGATTGTATTCCGAATGAGCCGCCATTATGGCCAATCAGCTGCTGGTTTTCATTTTTTGGCCGACAATACAGATTAGCTGTTATGGAGACATGTTACGTCTCGTGCACGCGCAGAACGGACGCTCAAGTCGGCGTCGCTTCGGTGTGTTCCGAGGCATTTTTTTGACCAACACGGGGAGACTGATCAGTCCGAATGCCTTTTCTGCCGACGGTCGGCCGTCGGGTTGGTGTGTGTCAGCCTAAAGTAGCCAGCACCTCTTTTCAAACTTTCCCTGAGACAAACGACCTGGCCTCAACTTGTAGTGTAATTGTGCCATCTCTGCTGCAGGTGCCAACAGCATAATTCAGTATTTATGGTGAGACAGTAACACAACTGAGTCGGTCCCAAAATAAACTGACGGCGTCATTCTTTTAACAAAATGAGCCCAGGGTTCCTTAGTTTTGGTCTAACCAGTGTTATTAGAGCTATTTGAATCTGCATAAAGACGTCTTAGTCGTTCTTCCTGTAATTACAATATGCTGACTCAATTGCCCACAACCAAATGGTCTTCCTTAAGGGCAATTTGGTCTCGCTGGTTAAAGTCAAACACTTACTTTGTTGTGACCACATCAATGTCAGGTAGAGCCGCACATTGACAGACAGATGGGCGTACACACACACATTTATGCTCATAAACACACTCACGGTCATAAACAGCCCTTACCAGACCTTACACCAGCTAATTGCTCATGTATGGCTCCTTTCACTCCACACACACACACACACACACACACACACACACACACACACACACACACACACACACACACACACACACACACACACACACACACACACACACACACACACACACACGCTGTGACGTCTCACATGTGGCGCCGTGTTGATATAAGAAGTAACACAAGTGGAAAATTGGAGCTGGTGGGGCCAGACTGCTGACTTCCTGATAGGAAGAGTGGAGTGGAGGTTGACCCATATATACATAAAGTAGTCAACAGGCTAACACCAGGGGAAATACAGACAAAGGGTCTGTGTAACTCCATGCATAATGTAATGTGGATACAGATCAGGGTTACCCAATGGGATTCTCTGATATTAGCATGCCTCCTTACAAATAAAAAACCTCCAAGCCAAAGTAAAATGACCTACATCACACTGATGTCACTGCACAGCTTCCCTTAGAGCTGTGACTCACTTTCTTTCAATCCCCAGAAATGAAGGGAAATTGGTATGAATCACATACTAAAATAGGAACTACTGAAAACTTACAAACCAATCTGGTTTTCATTTAACCAGACACACCAACAACAGTTTTAACTCCTTTAAGCTGTTGAGCCTAACCGCACAACCAAACCAGAACATAATTTATTAAACAGACAAAGGGAGATTTTCCATATTTGGAATATCCTAAAATAGAATTTGTAAAGATCATGGTTGGATCGATTTAAATAAAAATAATAGACATTTTCTATTAAGAACTTTTATTTAAATGTTTATGACCCAAGAACATTATTTTGTCTAGTATTGGGTGCACATCAGGGATTTAAAATTTCTCAATGCCTGCTAAGAATTTTCTGCCTGATGAGCTCTATGGTCAAGATCTAAATATGTTGTTTCATCGGTCATGAAGTTCAGTTCTACTCACTCACAAAGAACTTCATTTAAGTTTCATTTTTCAGTCATTTAAGCACTTTTTTTTTTATTTCCCTCCGGTATAAGATATTTACACACCCATATGGCTACAGAACCTCTGATAAAAGTTCTCTCTATGAAAAAAGTTGCTGGAGTTTGAGTTTTCTCATAATTGTGATATAAAAGTTATCTGAAGCAGCGCCGAGATCTAAAAGTTTCTAATTATGATGTAGTGTTGTGGCATTCCTCTCTTAAACATCCAATTATGGCTATTGGATCTCAGACTTCTGACTAAACTGAGTTTAAGTGCACCTGAAAGGCACAATGGAGGACATGTCATGAGTTATGGATGGAAAATCACAAGCACAATGTGCCTGACAGGAAGCAAATCAAAAACAGACTTTTGGGGACAAATGTTAGGCAGCGTATTATCCAGGATCTCAGATAACCTCTGCTACAACCTCAGACTTATCAGCAGTTAAGTTCTCAATCCAATCATGCAGTCACTCTCTACCTTTCACTGTAGGATGTGATGTAGTAAAAGCCTACATGGAAAAGTGATCTCCAGCTTGTAATAGTGAAAATGCAACAACAAAAAAAACAGACCAGAAAGCAAGTACTTGCTCTGTCACTTCCTTAAAATAACTATATAACAAATAGCTGAGTAAGTTTTACATGTAACTGGATTTAACCTCCCCAACATCCCCCCCCCCCCCCATCATCTCCTCTGAATAGTGACCGTAAGCAACTAATAACTCTTTTGAGTTGCCATTTTTATAGTGTCTTCCCTGCAATATGAATTTAAAAATCCCTTATAGTTATCTCTATTTTAACCCATTCCCCCTGACTTTCTTCTTTAGATTTAACATTGTGGATGCACTATCAACGTGCACTCTTAATACTTGCAGTCACTCACTAGTTGTTCCATGTGGTGTTGGTTAAAAGCTAAATTAAATAAAATTTTGTTCCACTAAATTTGAGTCGTCCTGTACTGGGACATCAATTAAAGTGCACTTTGGCCCTGACCCTGACTCCTTACCACTTGATCCGGGATATTATGCTAACTATACTGTCCCTCACTGTAAGTAGCTCAGCATAGCTTCAAGTTAAATAGCGTGAAAATAAGTTACAAAGTAGCATTTGTGATCGCATTGATCCAAAGTAGCTAAAAAAAACAACGTGGTCGTGAACGGGACTCACTTTTTTAGTTTTGCTGAAACAATAACAACAGCAGGCTCATATGGATCCACCCTAGCGCCATAATTTTGTCACACTTTGCCTTGGAGAAGGAGAGTTTGTTAGCGTGCTAACCAGCTAGCCGCCGAGGCAAGGCGCTGTTGTTTTTATCCGAAGAACAGCAGCAGCGTCTGAAAAGTTGTATTTAATAAACGTGGCCGTCAACTTACCGGAGTCTGCCGGGGTTTTCATCTTGGTTGTCGTCGTCGTCGGCGTGCTGCTTCAGTCCCTTTCCCCGTCGACTCGTAACTTTAGACTTGAGTTAGCTTTGCGTTTAGCCAAGTTAGCAGTGACACCCCACTCCTTCCTCCGGTGGCTTGTTAGGAAACAACCTGCCCCGATTATGTGCTCGCTTTTAGTTGGAGAAAAAAAAAACCTCCGCTAACTTCACACACGCTTCTGCGTTTTATCTTGACACATCGGCGTTTGTTGAAAAAGTTTTGTGCCTGAATATTTAGTTTTTAAAGTAACGTTACGAGGCGTCTGATGCGAACAGTTGCCCCGAGAGCCTCTGGGGGGGAAATCCAGTCGCCCGGGTCTGAATGGCGCAGGTCGAAGTTTGAAGGAGTCGTGCTGCTGTTTGGTCGGTATTGGAGCAGCAGCGGAATGCAACGAGACTAAATGTTCATCCCGTTTGTTGCAACAATGTCGCATGGTCGATTCCTCCTCCACATCATCATCCTAAACGACAGTCAAAACAGCGACGCTTCTGAAAGGAACGAAAACCCCAAAGCCAACTCTGTTCTTTCTTTGCCCCTCTCTTTCTCCGGCACAGACTTTTTCTTTTTCCACTCACTCACTTCGTGTTCCCTCAACCCCCCCCCTTTCTCTCTCGGGGTGTCGTGTTTCGCTCTCCTCCTGCCACACGGGGCCGCCCACGCTGACCCACGGAGGGAGGGAGGGGTTGAGGAACTGAACGCCCACTTGTTGCCAAAGATCGTCTATGTTTTTGAAAGATTCACTTTTGCTTTCAGTGCAACAGTGAAGTAGGTGCAATGAATAGAATAGAATAGAATATACTTTATTGTCCCCTAGGGGAAATTTGTCATGGACTCAAGAGTGCGTAGTGCATAGCCTAGTAGTAGCTGCCAATTACAGACAATATAACAAATAACGTACACATAAGTAGGCTAACATACACACATAAATAAATTAAAAAAAATTAAAAAATACAGAACACCAAGTTATTGCACACTTCTCAGGCCTATCTATTACAAATCGTACAATATATTTAAAAAATTGATTTAAAATGTTGATAGCAATGTGTGCCTATGTATATAATTAGCCTAATTAAACACATTTATAAAACAACAGACACAATTTCTTTTTTCATTTTAATTGTCATTATCAAAATAGTTTCTGACCTATTTTCTGACTAATTCGTTGCAGCTATTTTGTGTGTGTGAACAAGGGGCAAACAACCAATCAGTTCAATAAATGATAATTTAATGATTAATATGAATAACATAAATAGCCTAAAACTGACAGATGTGCATGAAAAGGGAACATATCTGCTGCCTGCATTTAGTTTATGGTTGAGTTTAAATTAAATAAGACCAGTATGGCGTCAGATTTATTTAATTTTTCGAATGACTCATTATCTTAAAAGACGATCTTCGATGAGGACCAATCGCTGGCTGCTGCCCAGAGCCGCCGCCGCTGTTTGTCGCCCCACTCGCTCCCGGTTGGCGCGTCACAGCGTTGCTGTGGAGACCCGTTACCGCCGCGGGTGATGAGAGGCGCCGTGTTTACCTGTAAACTGCGACAGCGAGGCAGTCAGGGAGCCGCCATCCGTCATTTGTACACAGGGAAGGAAGGAAAGGCCAATCAACAGGTGTTTTGTCCTGCAGCAATGGATGGTGGCTGGGTGAGACTGAAATTTACATAGACTGTAATTATAAGAGGACATCGCCTGTAGCCTATCAGGCGCTTATTAGCATTATGGGCTTCACACACACACACACACACACACACACACACACACACACACACACACACACACACACACACACACACACACACACACACACACACCCGCCCACACACACACACACACACACACACACACACACACACACACACACACACACACACACACACACACACACATCTTTTCTCCCACACTCCTTTCTTCTCCTCTCTAATGAAGGGCCCTTCAGCACTTACATCAGCTCTGAGGAGGCAGCAAAAACAGAGGGAGTTGAAAAGAAAGTAGCAGTAATTACTCAAGAGCGTGAACTGCAGGGCGAGGAGCGGGCTGAACTGAAGAGCGGATGGAAAGGAAATGAAGTAGAGAAGAATAAGTGTGTGGAGCCCTTTTTTCACCTTCTTTCTTACCCAATCAATCATTGTTTTCTCCCTTGCATCCATCCATCCATTTCTCCCTCTCTGTCCCTCCTCTGCTCTGCTCATATACTTTGAGTGGCAATGTGTGGGAGGTGAAGGCCAGCCGGTGGGTGAAGTATTTCATGCGATTGTCACATTGTCACAATCACACACACACACACACACACACACACACACACACACACACACTAACAATACAACAGAAAACAGCTCTCCTTTCTGCTGTCACATCGCACTTTCTTCTCTTCCTCTCCTCCTTGCCCCCCATACATTACACTCCTCTTCGTGTATCCTTCATCCTCCTCAGTTTTATGAATTCATCTCCTACTCTATTTTCGCCTACACCTCTCCTCCTGCTCTCTACCTCCTCATGTTCGTCCTTGTACTCGCCTACCTCACTTCCTCCTCTCTTCACCTTAGTTCTTTTCCTCCTGCTCGCCTCCATGCTTCGTTAACACCTGATCCACACAAGCATTTTACATAGTACAGGAACCATTCCCCATTCACACACATTCATATAATGGTGGCTGAGGCTGCCATACAAGGTGCCACTTGCAGACCTGCTCATCAATAAACATTCACACCGATGGCGCAGCATCGGGAGCAACTCTGGGTTCAATGTCTTGGCCAAGGACACTTCGACATGGGACTGCAGGGCCAGGGATTGAACCACCGTCCTTCCGATTGGTAGACGACCACTCTACCGCCTGAGTGTGTCGTGTGTGTGTGTGTGTGTGTGTGTGTGTGTGTGTGTGTGTGTGTGTGTGTGTGTGTGTGTGTGTGTGTGTGTGTGTGTGTGTGTGTGTGTGTGTGTGTGTGTGTGTGTGTGTGTGTGTGTGTTGTGTGTGTGTGTGCGCGCGCACTTATGTTCATGATTGATTAATCTGCTGATTATAGAGTAGAGGATTTTGGGAAATATGCCTTTTCTCTTTGTTGCAAAGACTTAGATGAGAAGATTGATGCCACTATCATGTCTGTATATGTTCAATTCAAGTTTATACAGCCAGGAGCTGGTTAGCTTAGCACAAAGACTGGAAGCAGAAGGAAAGCTCTTTCTCTTTCCACGGGTAATAAAATATTCTAACTACCACACAAATTAACACGCTATATTTGTATTATGTCTTGTCCTTGTGCTCGTACTGGTATGCAGAGCCAGGCGAGCTAAAAAGATATAGATGAATACTGGGACATGACATGACATGTCCCAGTAATGTCCCAAATGTAATACATAGGCTTAATTAAAGGGATGCTTCACCGCTGGAAAGCTGAATATATCTTTAAATTGGGTCACTTATGTAGCAGAAATGTGAAAAAAAAAATGTAATTGGTGCCTTCTAGGCCGAGAAAAGCCAGAAAATGTGTTTTTGGCACATATGGATGAAAGACACCAAATCCCAGAATGCACTTCGCTTCGCTGCTTTGAGTCCACTCCCAAGCCACGCCTACCGCTTGACAGACAGACAGTGAGGCATTCGACTCAACTCAATGTGTTTTATTGTTATTTCAACCATATACACAAAACAACGTTTCATCGTGGCTCAAGTGGTGTTACACATTTAAAATATATAATAACGACATTATATAATAACAACATACGAAACAGGCTACATTTAGTGCACACACACATTATAGGCTCAGTAAAGTTCAGCTAAGCATACTAGCATTAGGCTTGGTGGGCTGTAAACACCGAGTATAAACACAGCCGTGAATTAGCGTGGGATGTCGAATGGTCGCCATGTAACAGTCACAAACTCCAGCAGTTAGCAGTTAGTTGGATACAAATCACCCCATTTCTGCACCAGTCCGTGTTAACACAGCCCACCTTCATACAGAGCATCTCTAGCTCGGATCGTCGGAGGGCTAGCAGGCCTGGTAGCTGGACAGTCCGGTTCACTGTTGTTCAGCCATGTTTCCACGAAAGCAAAAAACACAGTCTCTGAATTCGCGTTGGGAGCATCGTTGAAGTTGGATGTAGTCCAGTTTGTTGATTAATGAACGGACACTTGCAAACAGGATTGATGGGACAGGTGGCCGGCTAGCGTTAGCTCGCTCTGGATGTGCCTTTTCCCCGGCTAGCGTTAGCTTCCCACCTAGCCGACGTGGATGTCCCCTACCCGGCTCGGGGTACGAGCGAGACCGCTGGTCTCCGTGGCAGGTGAAGCTCTCGTAGTGGGCCGATTATTCCATCTGTAATAACGTTCCCTGCATATTCTCCGATCTGTACCGATGTATCCCGGTGGTACACGTGCAGTAGTTTGAATGCACATAATTGTTGTAAAAGTTTGCTGCTGAGAAGATAGAGCAGAGCCCTGTTTAGCGAGGATTCAAGATGGCTGACATTTCGTTTTTTTCCGGCTGAGATCGGCTCGCTTCGGGCGATGGGCGGGTTTAAAACATGCGGAAGTAGGTCCTACTACTGGCTGTAGTCTTTTGCTCTGGCCAAAAAATCTTCCGATGACGCAAAAATCGTCATTTTACGTCATCGGAAGATTTTTTCCGGACCCCCCAATGCAGATATCTCCCGTCTCAGGGGGATATGAGGGAGGGACGCACGGTCATTCAGAAATACTACCGGGTTTCTACTGATACAAAGCTGAATGCTAAATCGGTGAAGTATCCCTTTAATAATGTCTGAATTTGGCTGCTTCAGTTTCAGGGTCCTGGTATTGTGCATTCTGGGACAGTCAGAACAGAGCTATTGTCCATGTTATTTGTAACATGCTTTTCCTGCTATTACTGACTTTAAACGTTTCAGCTCTGCATTTGTGGGGTTGTCACCTTTCTCCTTTCTCTGTTCTGCTGCTGACCTTTTGCTCCATCTGAGGACATGTCAAGACAAACACCTTGAGAAAGTGAAGTGTGAACGATCCCGTTGTGTCTGGCCTGCTCAGCATGACAACTTCAGAAATCACTAAGAATACGAGTTTGTACCAAGAATCTTGCATCCACCAGGTTTTCTTAACCATTTTTTTTAATGTCTGACGCACCCAAAGAGGAACAATTACTCACGTAGGTTTTGTCCTGATTGAGTAAAACTTGATCATATTGTTCACTCTGCAACTGCAAAACTAAAGACAAGAAACCAACCATTTTACTAGAAAAGATTTATAGTGAATAATAATACAATGCAGTTTCTTTGTGAGTGAGATTGTAGTCTCCAGCAACCACAGATATGTGTAGCTGTGTAGGTGGGGAGATGCCACTGTGAGGCAAGTATTATATCAAAATAAATCTTCCCACCAAACCTGCATTACAAAAATGGTAGTTTTAAGCAAATCAAAGTGTTAAGTTCTTTCCCTTAAGAGTTTCTTGTGTGGTGAACACTTAGAATCCATCAGAATCAGATGTACATCCTCTTCCTACACACTCCTCATGCTTTATTGCTGAAAACATCTGACTCATTACAAAATTTTGGGTCAGTTTTGAGAGACAGTTTGCGTTGTGAACAAAAAAATTGTATTCAGTACTTTGTATAATCGGAGTTCTGCCTAATTAATGGCATACTAAGTGGCTGGTTGTGGCTTTTTTGGTGCTAAAACGATTACATTCAAGACTTGAAAGAGTAATTTACATTCATATTTAGTAATATAGGCTCTCTCGATAATTATAATGCTATGGTCTGCCTAACTAAACAAATATCTTGTTGTATGCATTTGTTATAATCTTCATTTAGTCACTTTATGACTTGACTTCTGTCACTGTGTTAATTGTTAGCTTTTTGTACGTGTGTTTGTTTTTAAAATCTAAAAAAGGAGTAAAAAAAAAAGGTTGCAGCAAGTACTACAAGACTGTTCAATTCCAAAAATTATATAACAACAAAACACTTTGGATTTGGAAAAAATGTCATGCTCAATACAAAGCCATATGTTGTTTCACAGCAAGACTCTAAAGTGTGATGAATCTGGTGGAAATATTGTGCTAAACAACTTCCGTTGAAGTTCCAATTTTCAAGCCAATTTCTTCACACACAACACAATAACGTTAAGTCGAGCAGGAGGGACAGAGTGTCTGCAGGTTGGGGGGCACAGACACTCGGCCGCATCTAAAAGGAACGGCAACAAAAGCTCAGTGGGAGATCTGACGCTACATACGTGTGAATTGGTGGGGTGATCTAATTGATCACAAGAGTCATCATCAGTTCATTACTGAGGTGGTAATGACCCTAATCAGTAAACAGGAGCAATCAATCACCACTGATTGGTAAATGATGCAGAAATACAAGAATTGAAGGATTAATGAATGACGATATTCTCAAACGTGTGATCGGTGGGGATTTTGTGATAATGCTCTTATTTGTTTTCACTGCTGTTACACATTAGTTGAGATGACAGTAAATAGGCTAACTTTACCCAATATCAATGGGTTGTTTTGACCCAGTTTTAGACATGATTGCTCAAATTTTACCTTACAGTTCATGGTTACAAAATGATGTGTACATGACATTAAAAACTGCAACATATTATTTACAATCAGTAACAAATAGTGACATGTAAGTTTAAAAAAAAAGCTTGAGTAGCAACACCAAGTCCAACCCATTGTATTGAGTTGTTTTTTTTACCCATTGGTACTGGGTAACAGGGGCGCCTGGGGGAAAAGTTAGGACAATTCTAAGGGCCCATGACTGACAGGGCCCCCAAAAAATAGGTAAAAACTAATATAAAATTATTAAACCATCATCATTCAGTATATATATTTGAAATATAATAATTAAATGAATGATCTCTTTGTTTTTGGCAGTAAAAGTTAAATATCCCCATTGACCAAAAAGTAAACATCCATATTGACCGACCACCCCCCTGTATCTGCATGAAATGGTTTGGTCCTGCCTTAGCGCACTCACGGTGTTTGTTTAGTTGCAGTCAGTAGATGCGCCAGAACAGTGATCACAATGTTTCCAAGTAACGTTAAATCAAAACCTGGTTTTCAAAAAAGGAAAGAGAGAAAAGAGAGAGAGGAAAGACAAAGGAAAGGGTGTCAAACTATAACTCAGTTTTCACCAAGAAAGGTGGGTAGCCTGTAGTCTGTGAGTGGTATTAACCTGTTGGTTTAATGTCCATAGTGAAATAAGCTAGCCAGCTACAGACTAGTGTTAGCCTACATTTAATCAGTGCAGGGAAACGTTTAGCAAGATATTCATATTAAATCATTGTCCCTGCCCCTTTTAGCAGACTTAACAACAGATGAGTCAGCAGCACCCCAGTCTCCCCCCAACTGCCCCTCCCTGTCCCAGTGAAGAAGGTGAGCAACATTGGGTTCAATGACATGCCAGTTAGCATCACTGCAGGGAGTCTGTGGGGATTTCTCTGTCTCTCTTGCTCTTTTTACCATTACAAAAAAGAAAATGAAATATGTATTAATGACAGAAATTCAAACACATTACTAACAATTATTTTCTCACATAATGATAATTATGAAATAAAATAAAAAACAGCAACCTGTACAATTGTCTGTGCTGATGCTGGACAGTTGGAAACAGTGAGTAGTTTACCTGAGCCTGCATGTAAGATACAGACAATATTAAAATAATCCAGTTTGATACGTTCATTTAGATTGAATTATGAAATGACATCTATAGATACAGACTGTATTACTCCCATCATGAATCATTAGAATTAATAATTATAATGATAATAATAATTTTGTTAAGAGAATTTTCCATTTTGTCAAATTTTACATTAAAAATACATTGAGACTGTAAAAAATGGCCTTCAGCACATTTTTTATGGTTTCTTTTAATCTTGCATCAAATAGTGAAGTGCATACTAGACTTGCATGCATGTACAAATCACCAGCAGTAAATATTGTGCTAGTACTAGTATTGAACTACAAGAAGTTGCAAGCCTTTAAGGCCCTATCCACACGGAAACGTATTTTGATGCAAACGCACATCTTTTGCATCGTTTGGGCTGATTGCCCACACGAATCCTGTAAACGCACTGCCCGTAAACGCACTTTTTTGAAACCTGCTCACGTTTGGCTTCGTGTGTACGGCGAAACCGCATAAGTGCGTATCGATGATGTCATCCCCACACACCTCGGACTCAAAGCTCCGCCTTCAACCCAGCTGACGGCTATTATAGCAGGGAGCAATGCTGTTTATAAAGTGGAAGCATACATATATACACTATGAAGTGGAAGTAGAGAACTTATCAACTAGCTAGCTAATCTGTCTGCTCATCAACTCCTTGAACGGATTATAGTAACTTTTAGCACCGCTTATTGTAGAAAGGCTACCGCAAGAAAAACGTGTAGCTAGATTATCAAAAAGACATCGGATCATTGATGTTTGTTTGACTGCCGATGTTAGCTTAGCTAGCTCTGCTAGCTCTGCTAAACAAAGTTTACATTCTTTTTCTAGGTGGCCTTTATATAACGAGCAGTGGTGTAAGTTATTAAAGTCTAGTCCATGGATGTGTTAAGCTAAGAGAACTAGCTAGCTAACAGTCATGTTATGTCCATAGACAGTATATATATATATGGTTATGTCACTGAAGGCTGCTCTTCTTCGTTCCGTTAACTTCTGTAGCAATAACAGCGCCGCTTACAGGCCTGGCATATGAAGTAGCGTGTTGAGTCATTTACAGATGGATTCATGTGGACATGAATTTTCTTGAACCGAATCCAGGGAAGACGGCTGCGTTTTCATCCTAACGTCTTCGTCTGGATGGGGCCTAAGAAAGTTGCAAGCCTTTAATTAGAGTTATGTAAAGCTTTTGATGGGACAGTTAGGTCCTAGAGATGTGGTGACAACAGCTGCGCAGAGGGGGCCCAATTTGATTTTTTGTCATGGGGCCCAAAATTCCTGGCGGCGCCCCTGCTGGGTAAAGTCAAGTTATTATTGTGTTGATGCTATATTGACCCAAACTGGGTTAATTTTGACCCAGTGAATTTAAGTGTGTGGAAAAAACATTGAAATGTGCCTTTACATTGTGATTAAAACATGCAAGTCAAATCCTGCTGTATAATTTCAAAATAAATGGCTTACAATGTGAAGTTACGGTTATTGTCTTTTAGGATGGGTTCCATTAGAAATTCCCCAAATAGAGCTAGGTTCATGTCTTTGTTTTTCTATAGATAAGTGTTTTATATCTGAGGAAATCTGGCGTGTTTTTAAAACGGAAAATAGGCCTGAGGGGGCAAATGGTAACTGAGCCACACCCTGAGTTAGCAGCCCTCACTCTCAACAACAAAACTGTAATGGGAGAGGCCTTTTCACACCAGCCCATCTGTATGCATAAGAAAACACACTCACTCACGCACGCACACACACACGCACACACACACACACACACACACACACACACACACACACACACACACACACACACACACACACACACACACACACACACACACACACACACACACACACACACACACACACACACACACACACACACACACAGTAGTTAAGTCAAAATGAGGCAGCTTGTGTGTGTGGCCGGAGGGGAAATCTTTTTTGCCTGTTCGTGTTTTGTGCAAAAGATGGAGTGATGAAGACTTTTTCCATGTTGTGTTCCTCTGCTCTGCACCATGACCGTATGTTTGTGGAATAAGGAGGCCCTTGTCTGTGTTTCTGTCTGTCTGTCTGTCTGTGTTTCTGCCTGCCCGCTGGCTGGTCAGATGATGTCTGTCTGTCTGTCTGTCTGTCTGTCTGTCTGTCTGTCTGTCTGTCTGTCTGTCTACTGCTCTTGTCCTTCAGTCAAAGCAGCAGGACAGCCTAGGATGTGTAGATAAGATGGAAAATGGAGGAAAGAGACACGTGGAGAGGTTTTAAAAGAAGGAAAAAATAGAGGTCATGAGAGGAGAACTGAGGAGAAACTTCCAAGGATCAGTAGAGGGGGAGGGGTAAGGAAAGAAAGAAAGAAAGAGAGAGAGAGGGGCAGAGAGTGAATGGACCCTTTGTGATCAAAAGGCTTGTTTATTTTCTTGGCGCTTGAACTCTTCAGGAGCCACATTGGGCCTGTCTGCACTGTCTAGCTCCCGTCCTCGTCGCCTCCTCGACATCCCAACGACCGGCCCTGAATCACAAAGAGGAGCCGGATAACCACCACAACCACCTAAAGCATGAAAAATATCATTTTAAACACTTTGAGACACACTTGAACGCTGTCAGAAGAACATAAAATTTAGTCCAAATTGAATAAAAACAAGTGCTTCTTATGTGTGACTTTCACTTCTATATATTTTACTTTTTCCTCATCAAATTCCGGTGGTGGACAGTAACCATCACTCAAGTATAATGTTAAGATATGTGTACTTTACATGAGTATTTACCAGTTTATACTTCTACTTCATTACATTTCAGAGGGATATATCGTCCATTTTAGGCTATCTGACAGCTATAGGTACTAGTCACTTTACTGATTAATATTTTACATCAAAAACATGATGGACTTATAAAATATGATGAGAATATGATGCACTATTGTAGAATAAATAAGTGGTATATAAAGACACTCAAAACTGCTCCACCTTGGCCAGCTGTAGCATACAAATTCTGCATCAATATTAAAAATGATCAATAATAATAAATATAGATACAACACTTATAGAGGCCAGCTTTCTGAGTATCCAGTACTTCTGATACTTTGTGTACATTTTTGGTCGGCTGTGGCTTAGGAGGTAAAGTGGTCGTCCACTAATCGGAAGGTCGGTGGTTTGATCCCTGGCCCTTGCAGTCTACATGTCGAAGTATCCTTGGCCAAGATACTAAACCCCATTTGCTAATTGAGCGTACGTGCAAATGTTTATCCCTCCCCTCCTGATGAGCAGGTGCATATATTATCGGATAATATAGGAGGGTTAGTATAACATTACTATTATCAGTCTGTTCTCATTCACTGTTCATACTTATACCTATACTTGTGTTGCTAAAGATTATTAGGATAACGCACGAAAATACGATGCCGGTTGAGATAATTTTAACTACATACTTCTTCGTTACTATTTGGAAGTTTAACCCTTAACCATATATCATTTTAGTTAGTTGTGTCTGTGTTTTCATTTGAAAAGTACTAAAACTGTCAGATAGATGTAGTGGATTATAAACTTAAACTTAAAATAGAAACAACCAAGTAAAGTATCAAGTACATCAAATGTACTTAAGTATAGTAGGCTACTTGAGTAAAAGTACTTATTACTTTCCACCTCTTTAGAATTTGTCCAGATAAATAAATACTTGTAAGTAAATTACACTTACTGAAATTAAAATAAACAATTTTCTATAATACGATTTATGTATATATGATGAAGTCCTCCTCTGCATTACTGAAAACTGAGAAACTCCAACTTTACACCACATAACACTGCATTATAATGCATGACATTATATTACCGTCACTACATTGCATTGGGGGATTTTGCATCAAGCAGACAGTAGAGTATGCAGTCAGTCCCACTCGGACACAAACACTCTCTGTTCCCTTCTCCCCCTCTGCCTCCCCCTCTCCCCTCTCTCCTCTCTCTTTCTCCTCTCTCTGTTTTCTGTCTCTCTCTCCTGCTCTCCTCCAGCTGGTATTCACACATGTGTAATGGGATTAACCAGCTCCCGGGCCAGGGAGGAGAGAGAGGATAGAAACGGGAGGAAAGCGGGGAGGATGAGGCCATGGAAGAAATGGGGGGAGGAGGAGTGAGAAGTGAGAAAGAAAGAGAGAGAGAGGAGGCTAAACAGAGGAAGGTTGAGGGGGTGGGAGAGCGGAGTTCCTGAAAAGGAAAACAAATGTATAGAGGAAAAAAAGAGGGGTGGCAGAGCTCTTTCCATTAGCTTGTTATTAGGCTACAGGAGGTCACGGGACATTTCAGGCTCATTTCAATTTCGGGGAGGACAGCCCCCGAGAAGCTGTATCTGCATACAGTCAGAACGAGAAGTGTCAGAATAATGAACTGCAGTTATCAATAAATAATAACCTCATGCTAAAAGTATCAATCTCCCTGAGTTGATAGTGGCAGTTTATCAAAGTCAACAAACAGAAGTCAAACCAGAGTTAGATTCAATCAAAATTTCAGAATGCAAAGGGGAAATTTGTAAGAGGAAAACAAATTAAAATAACAGATGGATGTTTTAAACACACAAAAGATGTTAAATATACTGTATTTGACTAAGAAACAGACTTGATATTGACTTTATAGTGCTGTTTCTTTCACAGGCCTAAAGGGGCAGTTCAAATAATTGTCTAACTTACCTCTAATGATATCTATCCATGCAGATAGTTTTGGTTACATCTGTCCAAGTTTTGAAATATCAATCTCAAGATTTAAGCTGCCTTCTTGATACAATGGAGGTGATAGTCATCTCAAAACCTGGGCAAATCAAACTAAGGCGGTATCCACACGGAAACGTATTTCAATGCAAACGCACATCTTTTGCATCGTTTGGGCCGACTGTCCACATGAATCCTGTAAACGCACTGCCTGTAAACGCACTTTTTTGAAACCTGGTCCCAGGGTGAATAAAAAAAAAGCCGGCTCACGTTTGGCTTCATATGGACGGCGAAACCGCATACGTGCGTATCAATGATGACATCCCCACACACCTCGGACTCAAAGCTCCGCCTTCAACCCAGCTGACAGCGCTAGCAGGGACGCAACACTGCTAGCTCGCTAATCTGTCTGCTTATCAACTCCTTGAACGGATTATAGTAACTTTTAGCACCGCTTATTGTAGAAAGGCTACCGCAAGAAAAACGTGTAGCTAGATTATCAAAAAGACATCGGATCATTGATGTTTGTGTGACTGCCGATGTTGATGTTAGCTAGCGTTAGCGCGCTAGCTAGCGCGCTAACGCTAGCTCTGCTAGCTGCAATCATGTCCGATAGAATGTAAACAAAGTTTACATTCTTTTTCTAGGTGGCCTTTATATAACGAGCAGTGGTGTAAGTTATTAAAGTCTAGTCCATGGATGTGTTAAGCTAAGAGAACTAGCTAACAGTCATGTTATGAACTTTTATATACTGTCTATGGTTATGAAAGGAAGTCACTGAAGGCTGCTCTTCTTCTTCGTTCCGTTAGTTTCTGTAGCAATAACAGCGCCGCCTACAGGCCTGGCATATGAAGTACCGTGTTGAGTCATTTATAAATGGATTCATGTGTACGTGAATTTTCTTGAACCGAATCCAGGGAAGACGGATGCGTTTTCATCCTAACGTCTTCGTCTGGATGGGGCCTAAAACTATCTGCATGGCTAGATACCACGTATTTGGCCATCTGTCAACATTGAGCTGGAGTTTTTGACACCCCAAAAATAAGCTTTTTGAAAATGGCTGATATAGTAGATTAATCAGAAAAAAATAGCCTCTTTTAGTTTTAGACGATGAAAACAGAGCTTTTGGCAAAATTACAATGTAAGCCTGGTCAGGGACTGTGTGACAGCTTTATGTTACTTCTAACCTTATCTGTGATGACTCATTATAGCCAATGTATCCAATCCCACAGTGCAGGTATTGTCATTAAGTTATATATTTATGATCACAGAGACCAGATTATTCAGATTGTCTTCCCCACTCCTGATCAAATGTTGGCTGTGATGCACAATGTTGTTTTTTGTTCACAGAAAAAAAGACAAAGAAGAGCGATTTAGCCACTTTTCTTATGTTTTAGGGTTTCAGTGTCGTGGGAGACCCAAAAATGCAATCACGTAGTTTCCACACGTAACTGCTGTTTTAAAATGAGCTGATTAAATGTGGACGTTGTCTAAGAAAGTTTAAAAGTCAGAGAATCAAAGAAGTCATTGAATGCTTAAAACATACTCACATAAGCACTCACATAATTAGTTTTGTCGCTAATGAACCACCACAGATCATTGCTCTGCATGATGAATGGCACAAAAACACTCACCATGTGGCCGAGTGGTGAGAACGTGAAAGAAGTGAGCATTTAATTAGGTGCAAGTCAACTCTTCTGCAGAGAGACGACGCAGTCACATTCAATAAAGCTTTAATGTGGAGAGAGATAGAGTTCAGTTCTTGGAGAGGAAGAGAGACTGCAGAGAGGAATGTGAGAGTTATATTTGACCTATTTGCGGCCCTCTGCCAAGTCTGTAATGGAGAGAGAAGGAGAAGAAGAACATGAGTAAGGGAAACCCGAGAGGCCGAGTACACAGACGAGAGGAATCAGTGAGTGAAGGAGAGAAGTGTGAGTTGGCAAGATGGAGAGAGGGGGGAGAAGGGGACGGGAGAGGGGGGGATTAGAGAGTCGAGCAGCCAGCAGTCGGTCAGTCAGACTGAGGTATGTGTGGAACGGTGTTAGTCTATATAGAGCTCAGTGTGTATGTGTTAACAGCCTCCTCTGTCTATCTCTGGAGGAACTCCTTCTTCCTATTCCTATTGGCACCACGCACCGCTTCCTCCCATAATACACCCCCCGAATACCCAGACTGCTCCATCAACTCTGTCAATATAGAAACACGCTGCCTGGATGTCAGAGGAAAACTGCAACCTCATGCACCACTTTTTCAGTACTTGCGCACATAACATTTGGGTATCCGGAGTGCCTACTCCGGATACCTGTGAAATCGGACTAAATCGGACGACCCAGTCAGTTTTTTTTGCGGGCTGTTTAGATCAGAAAACATTAGATTCAACAAGCCATTCAGATTTGTCTCACTTTCCTATGTCACATCAAGGCTCATTAGAACTACCTTTGCAAAGGTGCGCCATATTTTTCTTGCAAGCCAATCAGGCTTTTCAGGGGGGGGGGGGGGGGCTTAAAGTGACAGGCGCTAAAACAAAGTGTTTCAGACAGAGGGTGAATACAGGTATATTCAAACAGACAGTATGAGAAAGTTAATGTGTTTTTAAAGCATTAAAACAAGTATGAACCTGAATAGGAGCACGATATGTCTCCTTTAAGACTACATATCATCAATCGTGCTCCTTCTATCTACTTTATTAAATGATCCCCTATATTTCCCAGAATTACTTTCAACAGTCCCCAGGGAACATGTTTGAACTTGATGAGTTCAGTCAGGTGAGTTATAGGGGCAAGTACAGTATATAAATAAAGCTGGTTATCGAACTAGTCATCTCAGAGTGAGGGCGCCTGTTCTACAAATGCAGATGTGCGTGCACGTCCCTTCAGATGGTGAATGAATGATTCAGGGGTGGAAAATCCTGCAGAAAAAGCTGCTATTCCAGCATTGACAACCGCCTACACTGCAAAGCAACCCCAAAAGAAAGACTGACTTATCAAAAAGAGAGTCTTAAAAAGAGTCTGATAATAAGCGCAAGAAAACACATGTCAATATTGGAGAAGCGTTTCAGAGATAGAGAGAAAATGTGGCTACGTTTTAGCCTCCTGCCAAAGGCAGCTAATTCAAGGAGTTTCATGCTAGAACCTCATGTCATCTCACAAGGCTTTACAGGCCCACACGTTTGCAAAGAAAACAGGATATAATTCTCATAGAATATCTGCTATATAACAGCATCAGGATCACAATCACTGCATTCTGGCGTTTTTTCGTTGCATTTTCCAGAAAACTGCCTACCCCAGCTTATTTTTAGGCTAAATGCGTCCTTGATCGTCACTTTTCAGGATGCTTAGATGCTTAGAGTAAAAGTCACTCACAGCAGACTGAACTACAACCCCAAATCAGAAAAAGTTGGGACAGTATGGAAAACACAAATAAAAAAGAAAGTAGTGATTTCTAAATGTACTTTGACTTGTATTTCATTGCAGACAATACAACAGCACATAATTTAATGTGTTCCTCATGATTTTTATTGTTTTTGTTTAAAAAAAAAAAAAATTCCTATTTTGGTTCTTGCAACACATTTCAAAAAAAGTTGGAACAGTAAAGCATTTACCACTTTGTAATGTTGCCATTCCTTTTCACAACACTTAAAAGACGTTTAGGGACTGAAGACACCAACTGATGAATTGTTTCAGGTGTAATTTTGTCCCATTCTTGCTGCAAACAAGTCGTAAGGTGGGCAACAGTACGGGGCCTTCGTTGTCGCATTTTGCGCTTCAAAATGCGCCACACATTCTCTATTGGAGACAGGTCGGGACTGAAGGCAGGCCAGTCAAGTACCCGTATCCTCTTCCTCCGCAGCCAGGACTTTGTAATGTGTGCAGAATGTGGTTTTGCATTATCTTGTTGAAATATGCATGGACGTCCCTGGAAAAGATGTCTTCTTGAAGGCAGCATATTGTGCTCCAAAATCTCTATGTACTTTTCAGCATTAATGGTGCCATCACAGAAGTGCAAGTTACCTTTGCCAAGGGCACTGACATAACCCCATACCATGACAGACCCTGGCTTTTGGACTTGTTGCTGGTAACAGTCTGGATGATCCTTTTCTTCTTTGGTCCGGAGCACACGGCGTCCATTTCTCCCAAAAAATACCTGAAATACTGATTCATCTGACCACAGTCCACATTTCCACTGTGTGATGGTCCACACAAAGTCAACGGCGCTTCTGGACACTGTTAACATAGGGCTTCCTTTTGGCACAGTACATTTTTAACTGGCATTTGTGGCTGTAACTACGTATTGTGGTACTTGACAAAGGTTTGCCAAAGTAGTCCTGAGCCCATGTGGTGATATCGCTTATAGATGAATGACGATTTTTGATGCAGTGCCGCCTGAGGGCTCGGAGATCACGGTTGTTCAGCTTAGGCTTGCGCCCTTGTCTTTTACGCACTGAAAATCCTCCTCATTCCTTGAATCTTTTAATTATGTTATGCACTGTTGAAGGTGAAATAAGCAAATGTCTTCCTATTTTTCTTTGAGGAACATTGTTTTTAAACATTTCAATAATTTTCTCACGTATTTGTTGGCAAACTGGCGATCCTCGGCCCATCTTTGCTCCTAAAGGACTAGACCTTTCTTGGATGCTGCTTTTGTACCAAATCATAATTACAATCACCTGTTGACATCACCTGTTTCAAATCACATCATTATTTAACCAATTTACCTGATTACTAGGCCTAAATTGCTCCTGTCCCAACCTTTTTTGGAATGTGTTGCAGGTCTAAATGACAGGAAAGGATGTATATTTACAAATGAAATTACCAAACAAAACATGAAATATTTTGTGTTCACATTGTCTGCAATGAAATACAAGTCAATGTACATTTAGAAATCACTACTTTCTTTTTTTATTTGTGTTTTTCACACTGTCCCAACTTTTTCTGATTTGGGGTTGTAGATGTCAAATTTAATTTAGTAGCGATAGTGATGCTAACAGGCTCTTTGCTTTCCAGAATCTCACAGTGCTTCATTCATAATGTTTTACTGTCTGTTGACAGCAGAGACAGAAAAGTATGTAAAAGTCGACAGCACCAACACAGCGACAGGCCAATGAAAATACCAACGCTTAGATATGGTTCAGTGTTGATGTAAAAGCCTGTGGCTTGGATGCAAAGCTGCAGGAGTGTGTAACATGGTAGTGTGTTTTGTTACTTCACTATCTCCTACATTTATCTCTCCTAACTCACTGCCTCGCTCTCTTGTCTTCCTTTTTCTACACCATTCTCTCCTTTTTCCTTCTGATCCTGTTCTTCATCACTCTGTCCTTTTTTCTCTGGTGCTTCCTTTCCTACATATCTTGCTGACAAGAAAACAGATTGGACATTCAGCAGCCATCTTTCCCCTCATCCTCCCTGTTTTTATTGTTTGAATATAATGTATATATTAGGACTGACATGTATAGTCTACTCTGTGTTGTACTATGCAAGCATGTGAGGCCCTGTTGCATGTCGACACTTGACTGTACCTGCGTGTCTCAGAGACAAATTATAGTTACTGTACTGAGAGATTAGGGCGACTGACTCAGATTGCTTTTGCTTTTCTAAGTGTTTTGTTGGCCAGTTTTACAGTCAAGACTCAACTGTTTTCTGTCCCACAAAACCTGAAGTAAAAACTGAAACATTGCATCACACAGGAGGTTTGGCTGCTTAGTTTTTCCCTCTACTTACAGCCTAAAACCTCTCTGTCATTTTCTAGTTATTTGCATTTGAATTATTGTCTTTTACACTTATTTTATACTTGGATATATTTGTGATTCAAGGTTTTGGCTTTTCGCTGCCACTCTCATCCACAGCTACTAACGCTGAGTGGTTTGTGGTTTGAGTCTTGCTTAAACACTTTGACAGTCGACTGACAGACAAATCAGCTGTCGATATGATCAAGTGTTTGACCTTTTAGATGCAAGACGCCCCCTCTACCCACAGGGTGATCCTGCCACCTACAATTAGGATGATTTCTTCCACTGTTTGCAGTTATAAATCACTCTGGGGGAGAGTGTTGGCTAAATAATGTCTTGAGTATTAAATATCAAATGTTGGGTTAGGGCAGGGCGGAGTGTGGTGGGCTTGGCTGCACACAGTTACGCTTGGATGGCTTCGGATTGAGACTGAGTTTGTCTGAGTTGGGTTGAGATTGGCTGGCAATTGTGTTTGTGTAGGTTTGGTCGGGTTGGCTGGGCGGGAAGCAGCCTATAGGCCCAGAAAATATGCAAGCGTCCTGCTCCTTTTTGGCTGAAGTCAAGAACATGATGGCAACAGACATCACACCAGGGCTGCGGTGATCAGCCAGCAAGACAACGCGCCAACCAACCAGCCATTCATTCCACCGCAAGCAGCCGACCACCTACCAAACACCCCGAGTGCACAGTTTTGTTTCTATAGCTACAGAGTGACTGTCTGCATCACCGCGGTTACCATGGGACGTTGTGTCTGGAGGTGTCTGGATTGTGGGAGACAGTCAAACGTCAGTTGTGGTGTTGCATTGGCTCGTGTATTTACATATTAGGCGGGTAGCCATGCGCTCTCATGCAGTGAAAGCCTGGGTGCAAATCGGGGGGCCGGTTCACACCAAATCCATCCATCCTGACAGCCAGGAGGGGAAACCCCGATCGGCAGTGATGCACAGATTGAGTCTGGAGACACAGGAGTTTACAGGATTTTTTTTACTTAATCCTGCAACTGGATTAGTATTAGAAAGAAGTATCAATGTAACGTTCAGTGTCTTGTTTTGTTTTAGGATTAAAACACAATGAACAGTTGAAAATTAAACTAGTAGTTATTTTTGACATCTTTTAAAAAATAAAAAATAAACTATCTATAGCTGCTGCCCCTTGTCATGTTTCAGCTGTCTATGAGTTGTTGGCAGTTTCACCAAAGAGACATTTCCCTTCTAAACTTCTCTGGCGGCTTCATTAAAAAAATTGGTTAGAGAAAAGTCCAAATAATGAAAACTTATGTGTATCAGAACTTTGTTTTTCTTCCTCATGACTCCTCAGATTTATCTGCTGACCCTTTGGAGGGGTCCGACCCCGAAGTTGCAAACCACTGCACTAAAAGTTGTAGTTAAGTTAAAAATAGCTCCACCTTGAGCAGCTGCAACAGTACAAAATTCCTTACACATTGATGCATCAGTATTACCAAATTAATAATGCAATATATGATAATTTAACTTTCACAGGGGCCATTTTTATGCAGGAGTACTTTTACTATTGATACTTTTAAGTACATGTTGCTAATAATATTTATACAAACTTAAAGGTGCACTATGAGTTCCTGCATGGTTTCAGCGCAATTTCATTTTTGTCTCAAATGGTAGGAATCTCTCCTTGATCCACTAGCTGCCTGCCCCCTGAACACACTGTGAAAAAGCCCGGTCTCGGGAGACAACACAGGGGTCGTAAACGTCAAACAAACACTAGGGGCACAGGCTGTGCACCAAAATCCAACAAACCACTCCAGCCAATCACAAACAAGATTGTTGGGGGAGGGAGTGAGGGTTAGTGACAGTTAGTCAGTTAGTTATGACAGTTATGGAAACATGGGGGGAGGGGCGAGCTTGCTCTGTTTTGTTTGGAATTTAATTGGAACGTCAACAGAAGTCACAATGCAGGAACTCATAGTGCACCTTTAAGTAGGATTTGGAATCCAGGACTTTTACTTGGATTAACTGGATTATTTTTACATCAACGTTTTCGCACAGGTCCTGAGGAGTCAGTAATTTCCTGAGTGCTATCAAATGAATGAAGCAGAAATAACGTGAGGGGTTACCCTAAACAAATACAAAATCAACAGTCCAGGCTCATGACAGCGTTTAGGGTGCCTGGTTATTTTAATATTATTCAAAATAACTCTAACCAGCGTGACATGTTTGTACCGGTTTGACACACTAACTGTTTCCAATTCAAAACAAGCTCATTTCCATTTATTATAGCAGAGACGGAGAGCAGATAGAATAGATTGTTTTCCAGTAGCACTTGCGCAGATGACCGCTTTAACAAGTAGGCTATGTGTCTTATCGTTTTCTCTTTTTTAGTGTTAAAAAGTATTTTATTTATGATTTAAAAACAAATTGACATGACGGAGTAGAACAAAATAAAACAAACTGCCAGCTCCCAGAAAAAGTGAACATATGCATGTCAATTTGTACGATGACTGAAATGGATTGAGGGTCAGAAATAGAGTCCATAGAACCAAGACAAAGTGCGATCAAGGAAGGACCAGGATGAAGGCTGGAAAACTGAAATCCTGGAAGATCAAAACACAATGCAATACAGTACACTACTGTCCAATACAATTAGTTCCTAGGTTGACATTTCTCCCTCCTAATATGTTCAGTACAGCCCCCCCTCCCCAAGATCTTAAGAAACTTGGGGTAGGCATTGGACAGAGTATATTGAATTTCTTCAAGGTATAGACAAGAAGCAGGCAAGAAGGGGAAACTAATTTCCACTCTCTGACTCTCAGGAGTCAAAGTGTAGTTGGGGTGACCTAATATCCCAGAGAGACAGTCAGGGATTAGTAGCCTGCTGTATATGTCGCTGTACAAATGAAAAGTGTCCTCCCAGAAACTCTTGATCTTCGGGCAAGACCAGAAAAGATGACCTAAGGTCTGCAGCCGACTTACACTTATCACACATAGAGACAGAAGGAACGATTCTGTTCAGTTTAGTCTTGGAAAAGTGCAGCCGATGGATGACTTAAAACTGAACGAGTTTAAGTCTGGCATTGATAGAACATGCTTTGATCCATCTTATCTAACCCTTTCACCCATAACTCATCCCAAATCTCCTCACCAGTATCCTTAATCCATGCCTCTTTAAATGCGGAGATAAGGGGTTGCTAGAGAAAAAAACACCAACAAACTGAAATGAAATGTTTGGAGGTAGGGACTCTAGTCATGAGGACATAAAAGTTCTTTTGTTTGGGCATCATATTAAAGTGAGGTAAGTAAGTATTTTCTGATGAACCACCTTCATCTGACTAACGTTTCTTCAGACTTAATTAGTTTTAAAGGCCTTCAGCTATAGTGAAATACAAAAATCTACTGAACTTTTCACGGCAACAAACTTCAGCGTGAGATGTTACCTTATGTTCTTAGCCAAAAACCTACAATGAGTAAGGCAGTTCAATAAGATTTATTTACTTGGAAATTACAACAGTTCTAGCTCAAGAGTTGGAGTTGCAGATTTCTTGTGATTTCTTTGGGGCGAGTCTAATAATTGAGACAAGAAATAAGAATAAAGTCTAAAAGGCAGTTTTTATCTATTAGAGGAGATTTGGGGGATTTGTTGGGTTTTTTGTAAATTATAGAGTGTGGTCTAGACCTACTCTATCTGTAAAGTGTCTTGAGATAACTCCTGTTATGATTTGATACTATAAATAAAATTGAATTGAATTGAAATAGTTTAGTAGAAATGTGGCAGAAAGAATGTGATTCAGGGAATGTGAGGTGTTTAATGGATGTGTGTGGAGATGGAGAGTGATTTGGTTTTTCTGACTGCAATAGGATGATAAGATGCTAAAACATATTTGGTTCCCAGTCCTGACATCCTGTCTGTCTAAGCCTTGGCACTGTCATAAAATCCTACTACTAAAAAAACTTCTATTGTCTCATTTTGGATAGCATGTAATAATTTCATTAACATCTTAATTTGTACTCAAAGTCTCAGATCTTCAGTCATAATGCAGATACTTTATAGTCAAATGCATCTCTTTGTGTTTCCTCAGTAGAGTTTAGGAGATGTAATTAATATAATTATAAATTGAGAACACTTTCAGCCACTCTGGATGATCACCAGCCTAAAATGAAAAACATGTTTTTTAGAAGTAATGTTCATTTGAGTCTCTTGTGTCTCCATGAACTTTATTATAGTGAACGGGTGCCACCTAGTGGTGTTTAATATAAACTGCAACTTAACATGTGCATGTATATTAAATAACAGTAATTTAAAGAAAACATCACAATAGTTGAAAACAGATGCCATGAAATCTTAAAATACATGATAAAAATGAAAATTGTAAAAAAATAAAATACGCTTGTGATGATATTTAAGGGAAAGGGTGAATACTGAATTAAACTGTTTAATATTAAAATCTCCCCTTATCAATGTGGTTTAAAAAATGGTATAATTTAAGAAAATCCCAATTTTGAGAAAAAAAACTTACTTAATATAGTACAGTAGTACTATAGTTTTTTATTCTATCATTTCTTTTCCTCACATTGAGAGTGTGTTTACTAGCCTATATTTGTTTAGCATTGTGAAACTTAATTTAATATGAATTATTAAAAAGGAGAATGATATTGAGTTTATTTTGGTATTCTTTTGGGAGGGGGAGTAAATAAGATACTTTTAAATGGAATCTTTAAGATCAGGAAACAGATGAAGTTATTATAATTTGCTATGAGACATTTTTTGCTAGTCATTCCTGCTGCTCTGCAATCTCTACACTGTGCTGTAGTCAGGCCGAAGCTGCCGATTTCACGGCTGCTACACACCTGGCATTTCAAGTTTGGTTCCCAAACATTTGGCCCATTCACAGCTGGCACACAAAGTGCGTAAAGGTGCAAACACAGAGGTTCATTCACGGTTAGGGAGCAACAGAGTGAAGACGGAGTGTCAGGACGCAGTATGAGTTAGAGACAGAGACAGACAGAGTTAATTTATTCCTTGCAGCAGGCGAAGTTGCTCCTAAGGGAGCTGTGGGTTACAACATGGTAGTTCCCAGAAGAGAGACTGGGACTGACTGGAAACACACACACACACACACACACACACACACACACACACACACACACACACACACACACACACACACACACACACACACACACACACACACACACACACACACACACACACACACACACACACACACACACACACAGGCCACCCACATCTGAACCACCCAGGACCAATAGCAGCATCATTATTTCATGAGATCAGTTCATGAGGGAGGGGGGCTGTATGTCAAAACTATGCATCATCAGTTTCACACAGAAGCCTCATATCTGCTTTTTATTTCACCACATCTGAGAAAATGTTTTATACAACTGGGACAAAGACAAACTAAATACAGCGATAAACATCTGAGGTTTAATGTCTTTGATAAAAATATAGATAGTGATATTAAAAAGCATAATGACAGTGTTAACTCCTGATTTGAGGACTCAAGATGAATCAGTTACATGTTATTCAGGTTACTGGTGCAAATGGCTGACTAATGGCATGATCCAATAGGTTTGACTCAGCGCCCAGTTCTCTGCTGGACAGGGATCTGAGAGAACCAATTTGTGCACTGCAGCTTTATATGTGAAGGTGGATGCACTGGTATGATTTACTGGAGATGGGAGGAGCCGTGGGGATTTTGGTTTGGCACGTGTGTGACATTACAAAGCTGCTACAGCCAAGCATAAAAAAAGAGCAGGAAGAAGATGAAGGAGAGGAGGAAGAAAGCATTTTAGAAAGTGGCTGAGAAGATGTAGTTTTTGGAAAGAAAACAAGTTGGAGCTTCTCTCCCTAAACAACAACACAGTGTGGAGGATGGTGGCCCTACCAGGAATAAGTTGTGTATGTGTGTAGGGGCACCTATGGAAGTTTTAGACCCTCTGAGCTCAACAACACATTAGATATCTATAATCCCTGCAGGTAGCAGCCCCCCTGAATCATTCAGGGGTTTCCCTCCCAGGCGACACCCCTGAACATGTGTGTAACTGCAAGAATGTAAAGCAAAGTACACGTGTGCTAAAAATCCTCCTGCTAGGTCAGCAACTCTCGACAAACTAAAACTGTGAGAAACAGTAGAGATAGAGGGTAGATGGGAGAGTGACAAACACATACATTACCTGACGTATACTTGTACTTTACTTGAGTATTTCCATTGTCTGCTACTTCATACTTTTGCTCCACTACAATTTAGAGGAAAATAACAGGCTTAATATTATGGAACCGCCATTGCTATCCAGCAGTATGTAATTGTGATTTACACATTGCAAAAACTGTATTTAAAACTTTCTAAATTCTTGTTTATTTATACAATAAATAAATAAAAACAACAACAAAGACACAGGAGATGACTTTGGTCTAAATTCGGACTTTATTCCTAACACTTACAGGTTTGGTTTGTCCCCCCCCCCCCCCCCCCCCAAAACAAAACCAAAAAAACAGGCACACAGATAGCGATGAGGTTAGGGACAGTAGAGAACAGTTTCAAACCCAAACGTTTCCAACAGAATCAGGTTACAGAATCAACTCAGACAGAGAGAGCCTCGAGGTCATAAAACAGCATATCGTAAGCACTTCAAAACAAGAAAAAAAGGACCCGAAAAACAGATACTAAAGCTTACAGAGCAGTGTTTGTTTCATCTTTTATGTTCATCACCACCATCATCATCATTAGACTACGCTAAAGAATACTTTTGGAGTTTACAGCCATCATAAAAACATGGGAGTCGTACAATGCGGAGAAAAAAGAAAATCAAGGTGAAAAGATACAGTGGAGCTCTTTGGTTTTCACTATTGAGGTTTTCTTTTCTTTCGCAGTAAAATCTATCTTTGCTGTCCTCTTAACCTTTGGACTTAAGCTGCATTGTAGAAAAAATAGAAAGGAAAATGTTTCTTTTTAAATTTCTCCTAGATAAACAAACATTAAAATGGGGCAAACAATATCGACTGAAGTTATTCTCTCTTCTTTTTTTTCACTCTCTTGTCACGTTTTACATTTTGTGTTCTCAAGGCCAAAAAAAAAGAGTCTTTTATGCATCACGGTGACTTGGAAAGTTGAGCAGAGTAGTAAAATTAACATTCACAGCCACAGAAGAACTACAGTAGAAAACCGTCAAGGCCTGAAGTGCTCTTATTATCCGACAGTGTTTTTATATTAACGACAAGCGCTGGATACCTTTTATTTTAGCAGTTACAGTCCCTAACAAGAATCCTGAATGTTTATATACACATGGAATGACTGTGAGTGTGTGTTGTGTTTGTAGTGTAGCGTCTCACTTGCGGTAGTTTTAACTTTGGTATCATTCTCTGTCCACCACAGCAGAGTCGGACTACACAGGCACACATACAGACAGAGCTGCACTGCTGTCGGAGACACGAAAAAAAAAACACAAGTCTTAAAAATCAAAATTTTTTCTTCTTCTTAAATTTACTTTGACATCCACTCAGTTTTTAAGCTCTGCGGTGGATTTTTAACAGCCCAAAGGTCAAGCAACACATTACAAACATAAATTTGTATTTTAAGTGCACAACCTGGAGTTCAAATGTTTTCCTCCGACAGCAGTGTTGAATATACACACACCTTCCTTCTCTACACAACACAGCCACATCCTCAGCACTCCATTGAGAACAGTGAACGCGAGAGGACGTGGTGGCGTATTCGGTAAGTTAAAGCCATAAGAACAACTGAAAATCTTTGTTTCTCCTTCATTAAACTAACTTGCTAGGGCCAGTTATACATCCCTCACTCCTGAGTTCAGACAAGTCACGTCTATTTTTTTTATTTTATTTTATTTTTTGTCATTAAAGCTTGAATGTCTATTTGGTTTTTTTTCATCAGAGTATCAGAGGTATGAGTTAACAGCCCCTCCGTCCCTGAAGAAGGGACGGAGGGAATCAGAAAAGCTTTTTAGAGAGCAGAGGAGGAGACGTGAACGGAGGAAATTCACAGAAATGTTGGGATTTTAAACCAAAAACATAGGGCAAGAGTTAAGACATGTGTCAACCACTGACCAGTTTAACCACTTGGAGTGTGTGAAACTGTGCTGTTATTATTTCATAGTCAGATTAGTTTACTTTCCATTGACAGACAGCACACCAGACTTGCTATGTGAAATGTCCTGAAGCAGCAGGACTGGGTTGCACGAGCGATCCGTAATATCCTTTAGTTTGTTTTTGAAGCTAATAGCTAGTTTTATATTAGTGTTTTACTAAATCAGGTTGAACCACAAACAAATAAATGTCTTAGTAGTGAAGAATTTTGTAATAAAGACTGTTTGAGAGGAAACGTGTAGCTCCATCTCATCAGGAAGTCACTGCTAGCATCACTTGTAAGCTGAGACGTAACCTCCAAAAAGTTCAGTTTTAGGGGCTTTATTTAAATATTAAACTTCACTGCTAATCCTTTGTAAATGTAGGTATGACTTTTTTATATCTGCGTACAGGAAGAGCTAATTTGTAGTATTTATATTCAATTATGCTAATCTAACCAATGCTATTTTGCTAGCCATTCAGTCTGACATTGTTAGCAAAGCGTTTTGTATTGAGAAGATGTTATATTGTTATTTTTGTGAAATTTAGTTTACAATCTTTCAAGTTACCATTGTTTTTAATACTATTTTATTCAAATATTGCTGTATTGGTCAGCTGCATTTTGTATATTAGTTCTTTTACTTGTCAATCTAAACAGGTCACATATTAGCAAGGTAACGTTAGCTTTGTCAGTTCCGTTAGCAATATAAACGACTACACCTGGCAGTTACTCGGTGTAGATATTTAGTAACAACTAATCTCTAAATAAGAATTTGTTTGTGTGGTACAGACAACTAATTTATTAACAGAAAATGCATTTAGTAATGTGAAAACATTAATGTTAGCACTTATGTTATAAAGTTTGAATTATGGAATAGCTGGTGCAACTGAAAAACAATCCAAAATTATTATTATTATTTTGTTTTATAAAAAAAGTCAGTGTAATCGGGAAGTTAACATCACAGACTGAAGGTTAAAGAACAGTAACACACACTCTGGGTTCTGCACGAGATAGGAAACATGGGACAGTAAAGACACAATTTTCCCACAAAGCTAATTTAAAAACAGCATTTCCCTCCGTCACAGTTTCCCTGCTACTTTCTCTCTCCGTCTCAGGTTACAACAGTCTTAGGTTTGGTTTTGCTTTAAAACATTCGTTTGGCATCTTCCCTTCTTGTCTTGATCTCAAGAACACCCCTCTCTGCAGATACAAGCCTCACAACAACCCCTGAAAAACTATTACAAAGATCCAGAAAGACATAAATAGAATCCAATAAATACATAAATAAAGAGTCAATAAATAAAGGTGAAAGACAAAGAAGTTAATTAAATACAAACGGACCACTTTTCCCATCCCCGAAAAAATGCACACACCTCCCTCGTACAATAAATACAAATAGTTTTTTTTTCCAACAAAGAGCCCGTGAGAGATAAGAGTTTTAAAGCTTTTGGTTCTTAAATCAAGTCATCGTCTTCGGTCGTCATCATCAAAGGATAGTAGTCCCAGCCTTTTTATACATCAGCAACAAGTAAAAGCAGTTGAACATAGATCATTTCCCCCCTACAAAAACCTAAATAACTAATGGATACATTCCCTCTAAAAGTGGACGTTTATAGCCTTTAATCCATCTCAAACGTCAGCGCCCACCCCCTCTTCTCCCCCCATATCTTCTAATCATTGGTTGCCTTCAGTTTCTGTGTGTGTTACTTTAAAGCTCAACTCTGTTTTTAACCTGGACTTTGTGATTTCTTTTATCAGAGTGATAAATTCTCACAGGAATATCACAGACTGATGCTTCATTCTAGAGCTATTTGAAGTACGACATAAAAATCACTCTTCCTTAAAAACTCCACCTTGGTGAGGCATTCTGGGAAATTACAGATTTTAGAGTTGACTGAAGATCATCATACAGAACAGTCCACATTTGCTTATTACAAGGTTTCGTTTTTAGATTACCATTACATTTTGGCACGGATCCAAATCACAGGGCGGGTACACAAATCATTTTTCACTTTTTGTTAACATTGCAAGATAGGGCATGGCCTGGCGGAGGCCTGCACTCTTTGAGAGCCCTTCTAGTTTATCTTGTTAACAGTTTGATTTCTAGGTTTGGTTTCCAGGTTATGTAACTTGTGAATGTGTCCCTGCTCTGAACTGCATTCCCTTCACAATAATATAACTTTGGGGAGAAACAAGTGACATGATGTTCATGTATGTTTTAAATCTCTTTAAGTTGATTTTCATTCATGGTGAAATGTATACAAACCAGTGGCTGCCTGTAAATTCTGAAAAATAATACAACATATGGCATACTCTGGAAGATAGTTGGCAGTTTGATAATTAATGTATGCAATTTGAAACCACTAGTGTAGTCACTGAACTTTCCTTCTCTGGCTGCTTTCAAACTCAGCTCTAAGTGGCTAAAAATAAGCACGTCTTGGTCTTTTTCCACACGTAATAACTTCTCACTCAGTAAAGAAACATCTGTTAAAATATATGAATGACAGCAACAGTAAAGTCAAGCCTCAGAAGCCCACTGCTAAAATAAATAGTGAAAGTAATCTGATCATAAATAAACTAAAAACTAAATTTGTGCTGAATTTTACAAGGTGACAGATGTTTTAAAAATGATCTGAACTCCAAGCAGCAGGAGAGAAAGTTAGAGACGATAAGTTTGATGGGAAAGCTGTTTGAAAACCGGTCCAGGTTGAAAATGACCAGAGTTTTGCTTTAAATGTCTAAAATAAACATGAAGTACTATATTAAGAGCTTCATATTTTGTCCAACATGTTCATGTGACAGAAACAGTGTGTGTTTTACAGTTTGGTTTGTATGCAAAAAAAATTATCTTTATACCAACACTTGCTCACACTAGCACACACACATACCCACACATGCACACATTCACACACAGCTGAGCCACTCGTACAACTTGTGCATTGGTTTGGTTGTTCTATTTGGTATGGTTGTATGTGTAAAAAGTTTTGCTTTTGGTTTTCAGTTTTGGCTTTTTCACAACATTCTGGATCAACTATCTGGGAAGCTACATTTTCACAGGTATTTTGAGCCATAAAGAAAAATAAAAAACCCAGAGCACAACCGAAGAGACAAGAAGATATGAAAATAGGCAATACGTCGCCAAAACCCACAACCCCCCCCCCCCCCCCCCCCGTCCCTCCCTCCTTCCCTCCCTCCTTCCCGCCGCATAATAAGTAGAAAGCAATGAGACAAATCATCATACATCATTAACAGACACACTATGGAAAGCAAAAACAAAAATATATATATTCTCAATGTCAGTTTGTTGAGGTTATTCCATATTTTATCCATCCAGGAAAAAGAAAGTGAGAACAAAGCCGAGGTCGCTGGCAGAGGGAGGGAGGGATCGATTTCTGTCTGTCGATACAAGAACAGCAATCACAGCGAAAGACAAACAGACAGACAGGGCCTTACTCCCCCCTTTTCTCCCCTCGTCCTCCCCCTCTTTGTTTGTATTTGGTTTAGTTACGGTTCAGTCACTCATACATAATTAGTAGCAGTAGTAGTAGCTTTTGGTTTTGGGTTACTTTTTGGTTTTTTGGTCCGCCGCTTTGAGCGCACCTCCTCCTGCTCCTCTTCCTTCTTCTCCTCCTCCTCTTCTTCTTCTTGCTTTCCCCCTGCAGCTTTTCATACCTTTGGCTCCTCTGCTCCTGACCGCTTCTCCTCCTCATTTGCTTCTCCTCTTTTCTTTTGGCCCTTTGATCTGATCTTTGGAGACAAAGGGGCAGATGGGAGGAAGGGATGGAGGGCAGGGGTTTGGGGGCAGTAAGGGGAACGCCGGTGCTTCACTTCTTTCTTTTGTTCTTTTTTTTTTTTGGTTTGGACTCTTTCTTATGCTTGTAGTGGGTGTGTATGTGTGTTTTTTTTCTCCCTTTGACACTGCAGAGGTTTTGTCTGGACACTCGTCTCCCGGGCGAATCAAGAGACAACGCTGCCAGAGGCGATGCTTTGGTATCCAAGAGTGACTGTCTGGTGGTAGATGAGCAGTCTGGAAGATGACATGGTAATGGTACTGGTGTGTATGGGGTGATAATAAATAAAAGAAGCCAAATAATGCTGAATATGATCCCAAGACGGTTTACATCTGCCTTTGGTATCCTTTTTGTAGTACTGTTGAGTGTGTATACTTTTGGTTTAAGCAAACATTACAGATAACAATGATAATGGTGATGAAAATCCTGAAGAAATCCTGATAGAAAAACTAAAAATTGACCAATATATTAATTTTTATCTGGATAGAATGAGATTTTCCAACATATATGGTTAGTTTGATCCTATTTACGTGCCAGAAGGGTGAGTTTGGCCACATATTAGGATTTAATGAATACCAAAAAAGCTCAGGCATTCACAGAAAAGTTATTTTTTATAGCACAGTATGTATGGATTGGCATCTTACCTGATGCTATAGTAATTATAGTAGTAAACCCCACCCGTCTGCCACTCCAGGCTGGTGAAAACAAACACTGTCTGTTCTAATAAGGTATGTTCATCACTGTAAGGAGAGAGGTAGGTAGACATCATGCATGTGGGATCAGCTGTAAAACATTAAACAAACGTATTTGGCAAGAAATACCATAAAGAGATATGAATACAAAATAATAATAAAAAAATAGAATGAGAATAAAGGAAATCTTGAGTGAAATGGAAAATGTTTGGCGTGAAGTAGAATGGAGTACTGAACTGATCCTGGATTGATCAGAATGCAAAAGTCTTTTTGAACTAAAGCTTTTCTCTCCGTTTGTTGGTTTTTTTTTGTTGTCTTTTTTGGTTTTCAGTTTTTGGTATTTGGAGATTTTGGTTTTTATCCTTGAAAGTGTGTGTTTCTCTTCTCGCATCTTTTATTTTTTTCAAAATGTGGTTGCAACCACATGACCTTCCAAGCTTGTTAAACAAGTCTTTTTTTTGCCTCCCGTTTCTCACACACAGTTTCACTTCTCATCCCTGCCCTCAGCGAGTTTATTTCTTTTCCAGCCGATAAAAAGCATGCTGTTCGTTTCCCGATGCCAAGCAAAAACACTCCTCTACGCCACCTCTCCAGCTGTCAATCATTATTTGGTTTCAAATTCCCCCACTCCGTTCTGCAGTTCTCTCTATCCTCTCCATCCTCTTTCTCTCTTTGCTTCCTCCCGTCATCCATCTGTGTATATTTTTGGCTTCAGAAGACTTCAGCGGGGAGACAGAGAAAGAGAGAGACGAAATCAGAGATGGATCAGACAGAGAGATGGCTTTGGTTGAAAGGCGAGGTTGTAAATTTAGATTTTTAAAGCTCCTTTAACTCCTCTTCCTCCTCGTCCTCCTCTGATAGGATACTTTGGCTGTCAGTCAGGAATCACTCGGCCATGGCCCCTCCCAGGGGCGGCGGCGAGGCTTCGCTGAAGGAACAGAAAGAGGCAGGACTTGAACAAGGAGATGCGGACTCCTCAGGGCACGAAGTCGGGCTCATGAGGTTGCTGGCGCCAGGGGGCGGAGACTGGGAAAAGGAGAGTCTCGGGCCGCCAGTACCACCTCTGCCGCCGCTGACCAGTCCCATGGCAGGCGTGGAGGCTGTCGCCATGGAGCCGGTCACCATGGGGAGGAGAGTGGAGCGGTTTAGGAAGAGGGAGGGGCGAAGGGAAGGAGGTACAGCGGGACCCCCAGGTCCACCCAGAAGCAGGTGAGCCGCTCCCCCCTCCAGGCTGGAGATGGGCAGCTGACCGCCGCTGGCTGCCAAGGCTGGTTGGGATGAACGAGAGGAAGAAGAGGGGACGAGTGAGTACAGTGGTGGAGGAAGGACAGGAAGATGGAAGATGGAAACAGAGATAAGAGAAGGTTTGAGAAGAGGAGGAGTGAAAGAAAGACAAAAAGATGCAAAAACGCAAACAAAGGACAAAAGGACAAAAAAGTGATGAATACAAGGTGACAAATGATGATGAGAGGGAGAAAAAGATTGAGGATGGGAAAAGAACAGGACAAATGCAGAGGTGGCAGTGATGAGGATACAGGGCAGAAGAAGAGGTGAAACGAAATATGGAGAGAGGGAATAATGGAGGCAGAGGGCAAAAAAGAGTGAAAAGTTGAAGAAAATCAGGAAGAGAAAACAGAAGGATGTAGAGGATAGAAAAAGACAGGAAGTGAAGAGAAGTCAGTCAACACATCAGACACTGCGGAGTGACTATAAACATTCAAAAACAGTTTTTATATAGTTTCTTTACAGAATAGAAATAAATTATTGATTAGTAGGCGTAAATGATTAATGCAGGGGTGTCAAACATACGGCCTGTGGGCCAGAACCGGCCCGCCAAAGGGTCCAATCAGGCCAACTGGATGACTTTGCAAATTGCAGAAAAGTAATTTGATCCAATTTCAAATTTACTACTGTTATCTCAGAGAACATCCGAGTTCTTTTTCCGTAAATTTAGTACATAATCTTAGAAATTCAGAGTTTTTTCACGGAATATTACCCCTCTCTCCCAGGTCCGTAACATTATTTTTTGCTTCCTACAATGACCTCAGAATGCTAGCAGACGCAACTTGCGAATGCCAAAATCAAGCTGACAAGAAACTCTGTGGCAGATAAAGTTTCTGATCTTTCTGGAGTGGTTTACTGGTCTGGCCCACTTGAGATCAAATTAGGGGTATGTGGCCCAAATGAGTTTGACACCCCTGGATTAATGGGTCGTTCACCCAAGTCACAACAAAACTATTTTCAAACGAATATCAGAATAATTTTGGCGGTACAAAGCAGTTCCTTTGTTGGCTATTTGTTGTGTGTATTAACAGGGACACTAATCCTGTTATTGAATTTTTGAATCTTAAAAAGCATACATACATTACATTACATACATTCAATATCGCTGTATTGACACAGAGGTCAATAATAAAACCAAAACTATCTGCATGGATAGATACCTTTAGAGGTAAATAAGAAAACATGTTTTTTTCTGTAATTTGGGTGAACTGACTTATTAGAAGTCATGAATACTTAACCCTATATTGCAAGGAGACAAATGATAGTCAGCAAAAGGATGAAGATGGATATTTACTACACATGCACATGCACATGCTGATAAGATGGAGTCTGATGCTTGTGAAAGTGTGAACATGAACTTCTGTTTCATTCTGTTGACTGTCTGCACACAAAACCATGTATCGCCACATAACTGAAATAAAATAAAACAAACAGTAGGGGGCACACTGTTCATGGAAAAACAATTGGTGACCTAAAGAGATTCACTTTAGAAATTGAAATGAGAAATAACACCCCAACACTAAAAATAATCTTGTATTCTTCTGCAGAATTACTGCAGCAAGCATGGCAGAATAACCCGTCTATCGGTCAGAGCTCCCCTCTAACACAGTGACACCTGCTGACTTTTGAATTCCAGTGTAATAGTCAACCCTTTTATCCATTACAGCACTGTGAGTGTAAACATTCATAGCGTGTGGGCCCCAGAGGGATTCAAACGAGAAATCCTTTTCACGTCAACGCTTAATTTCCAATCCCCTCTTTTCACCGAGGCTCCTCTTTCTTCTCTCCTTCAGCCTATAACTCTATCAGAGCCGGCAGTGCCAGAGCTGCAGTTTCCATAACAGACTGTATCCTTCTCATCAACACATGGCCTGGAGGGGGCCGGCTCTGAATCTCGCCAAACAGAGCGGGAGAAAAGGGGATGGTCTGAATCGGCGCTATAGGGAGATGGATCACATGAAGGATTCAAAGTTGAGCTCAACGGACCTTATTTGTGATGCTTAATTGATTTGGCAGCAGATCGTCTCTTTGGAAAAGGGGAATTTTGAGTGGAAACTAGTTATTTAGCCAACAGGCCTCGATACTGAGAGGGAGGGGATTGTGCCCGTTGAACTCTTTCCTGTAAGCTGACTTGGCCTCCTAAGCTTTGCCATAAGGGGCTCTTGTCACTTTGTAATAATAGCAGGCTATTGTATGAGAATCAAATTGAATCTTTCATCATACTGAGCGATTCAAAAAGTTTTTGCTGAGAGGGAGCAGTGTTGTTGCTGTTGGCTACCGTTGTCTGAAGCTGCAAGGAAATTCATTTTGGACAGAATGGATGAAGGGTGAAATGGGAAGAGGTCTTTAGAAATCATGAAGACTCGCTGGGCTGGAGGGGACGGTCTGCATGCACCAACACACACACACGCACACATGCACACACACCTTGCATGGTAGCCAAGGGATTGCTGCCAATGAGGGCCTGGTTCATTCCTGTGCTTACTCCCATCATTGTGTTCCTGAAATGTTGATGGACCACAAATTCAAACAAACGAAAATTCACATATGTACAGAAACAGTCGGCAGGCTAAGTGACGTAAACCCAACGTACTGATCAGTGACCTGAGCGCTTCAAACTCTTGTCTTGTGTTTTCTAGTGTTAATTGGGGCACCAGCAGCTTCTTGCATATCTTTTGTGCAGCACATGCCATTATCTGTGTCAAAACTGCACAGCTTAGCTTGTGCACATAACTGCATAACTGCAGTAAAACTGGTGCGGCAGCAATGTGACCTGCCTTCAACTGCTGAATACCATAGATTTCTTTGTTTTAGTGGTGGAGGTGGTGGAGTGTTGACAGTTGTACTCATTCAAAAACAACTCAAGCACTCCAAAATGTGTAAAGAAAACTAATACAAATAGTCATAGTCATAGATGTAGTTAAATAACAAACCTGTAAAAAGTATTTTAGCCATATTTGTGCTTTGATACAGAAGAGTAAATATGACTTTCCCAAAGAATCACTCTTTTAAATTAAAAGAAAACATGTTTCTCTTTTTCATTTAGGGCTGCAACTAATGATGAATTGTATCATCGATTTTTCAGTAGATTTGTTCTTGTTTTCATTTTAAACAAAATGTATATCAGAATACAATACAGATTTTCTATAGGCTCAGTCTGCCACCTTAAAAAAAACCCTGTCAGCAGTTGAGTACCAAAAATATAAATTTTACAATCATACAAATTTAATAAAAGCAGAAGATTCTCACATTTGAGACTGGAAACTGGAGAGTGTTTGCATTTGATTTAATGACTTAAAAGATGGATATTTGTTCCTGCTGTACTTCCACCCATCTTCCCATCAAAGCAAATGAGCACATGTAAATATTAAATAAAAATCAAGTGTATCGTTTTTGATCTCGGATGAAAACGGCACTGACTGAAGATAAGCTACATACAAGATAACCACCATGTTTTTTTAATTTATTTAGATTAACACTCACCCGGTGTTGATGCCGTGGGCCCCGAGACTGGGAGGGGCGGGGCTAGCTGTGCTGTGAGGGGGCGGGGTCACAGAAGAAGAGGTGGAGCCTACTGCAGCCGAGCTGACGGGAGTCATGGGGCAGGATGCTGAAGAACTGGCAGCTGAGGGGAAAAGAAGAAGAGGGATATTGGTGCCATGTAGCAGCTTTGCTGTCGCTGTGCGGATGAGTTACAGCGTTATTACTGAATAAACACTTTGGTGACACAGTTCTTCATCAGGAGCCTGAGCCTTTTGAGTGTCTTCTTTAACTTCATTCACCACAGACTGGAGAAAGAAGTTTGCGACTTGAAAGTATTAGCCTCGGCTCAACGGGCCAATACATTTCCAGCTGTGTTTGTTACCTGTCAGGCCATCTGTCATATCTGTGAAGCCTGGGATAGCTCACACTGTAGCCAAGGTCCATAAATCATAAGGACGGTCATGACTCATGGAGGTAAACAATTCAAGATGGGACCAGTGCCTCCACGTTGTGGTCAACAAAACATCATTGTTTTCTATTTCAATCTTCCTCTCACAGAAATCATTTTTCTAAAGTCTTCAGTGTTTCATCAAACCAGCGAAAAGGCTCCGGCATTACAGAAATATCAACTTCTTCCAAATAACGTCAGGACCAGTTTAATCTTCCTGTGACTGACCTTAGGGTTCCGAAAACACAACGGGGAAGCACTGCTCTAACCTTTAATAATTCATTGATGAGAACGTACACGGGCACAAACAGTAATTACAGCTCACCTGTTGTGCTGAGGCAGGTGGTGACCTGGGACAGACCATGACTCGATATCTGGAGAGGGACAGAGGGAAAAGAGGAAATCAGAAAATACTTCCATCCATCTGTGAAACAAATATCAGGCCAACTTCTGAAATTACACACACAAAAAGTCAGTGGATGTATGGTGGACTGTACCATGTGCGGGCTGTAGCAGGAGGCTTTGTGTGTCACAACAGGCGAGGTCTGGCTGGGCAGGGGAGGGGTGGTGCTGCTGGAGGGGTTGATGCGTTTCTCTTTCTGCCTGCGGTTGCAGAACCAAACACGAATCACCTCTTTCTCCATGTTGAGCTGCTCCGCCATGAGCAGGATCTCCTCCGAGGTAGGCTTCTGGTTCTGGGGAGGAAAACATCAGACTGATGAGTAAACAGACAGATGAGTAGATAGATACTGAAACCCATGCAGGCTTCTGTCGGAAAAAAACCTGAGTGATAATACTTGCCTAACCCTTTAACGCATTTAATTCGATACAGCACTCAAGCGCTTTCTTTTTTTCCAAATGTTTTTCTCTAAAATGTATGACTTTGACTTGTAACAGAGTATTTCTACACTGTGCTATTGGTAATTTTAGTTGAGTAATAGATCCGAATACTACAAAAAAGAAGGCTTAGACTCTTATTTAAATGCGCTACCTGCACCATTCTGTATAACACAGATCTACAATAAATACCACACCTTTCAGATCTCAGTTAGAAATTCAAAATGCATTTTGATATGATTTCTCTAAATGCCATGATATCATTTTGTGGATATGTCAGTCTCCCTGGGCTAGTCTATTTCATGAATGTATTAAGAGAACGGTCTGTTCCACTTTTCTATATACTGGGTAAATAAGACAATCTCCTACCATGTGGAAGTTGCGCTCTAAGGCCACTCGCACGTTGGTCTCGATGCTGGTGCGTTTCTTCCTGCGACGGCCGGATAGGCCCTCGATGCCTAACATGGGGGAGGACAGAGAAGACGGGCTGGGCAGCATGCTGTCTACTGCCATGGTTTCTGTTGGAGGGAGAGACACAGAGAGGAAAGAGAAAGAATTAAAAAGAGATATGAAGACATCCACAGAAAGCACAGAAAAATGCATGTAGTGAAGACAAGAATGGTTGAAGTTTGAAGTTTGAAGTAAAAGAATGTTCACAGTTTTTTGCACTTAACTCGTATGGCGAAAACCTTTTTAAAACTTTAGACGTATAGTACTGTTGCTGACATACAGAATTGCTCAGTAGTATCATTTGAATAGATTCAACTCTACATATTTGTCTGTATTATAAATATATCAAAATACCATATTATCAAATAATTAACTGTAATTCCTAAAGAATAGAGACATTGAGAGTCTTCAGTTAACAATATTTCAATCAAAAATAACTGCCATCTATCCATGCAATTTCTTTAAGAGCTTGGTTACGTTTAAGAGGTAATTTCTAAAACTTTAAAGTCATGCAAAATGATTGATTGCAGGGAACAAACTCTGCTTTCTCGACGTTCCCGATGACAGACCAGTGTCTGCAGTCAATCAAGTTAAGGGCACCTGCTCTGATGAGTTCTGGATGTTTACCTGCATCACTCAGCCACTTCTCGAGCAGTGGTTTCAGCTTGCACATGTTCTTAAAGCTCAGGTTGAGGGCTTCAAATCGAGAGATGGTGGTCTGGCTGAAGTCGTTGCCATACAGTTTGCCCATAGCAACGCCGACGTCTCCCTGACAGAGACAGATAAACAGTGTTAGAAATAGAGTTGAGACTCACGCACGCACGCACCGCACGCACCGCACACACACACACACACACACACACACACACACACACACACACACACACACACACACACACACACACACACACATACACCCACACACACACACACACACACACACACACACACACACACACACACACACACACACACACACACACACACACACACACACACACACACACTGTCTGCCTTTTACCTGGGTGAACCCCAGCTTGATGCGTCGCTGTTTGAAGGTACGGGCAAACTGCTCCAGTTCCTCCAGGTCGCTGGGCTCTTCCCCCATGTGACCCCCATGAGCTCCGGGAGTCAAGCCGGACGTCAACGAGGAAGCAATGGCGCTGCTGGACGCTGAGGTGGCTCCTACAGACGTCACAATACCGCCGCCGCTGACGCCACTGCCGGTGGCAACTACAGAGCCGCCGCCGCCACCGCTGCTTCCAACGACCACAACGTCGCTGCTCTTCTCCCTCTGTAATGTCAGGAAGATAGAGACGTAAATAAGGAGCTTCATTCAAATACACACTATTTTATGTGTGGAGGTTGAGCATGTGGAGCCCAAGAAATTAAAATAATCCTTAACCCTGCAGGTGTTAATACTAATAGCTTACACTTTTATATCACGGCTTTTTCTTAACTGATGGCAATGTAGTTTAAAAAAAAAAATTGTAAATCACTTTGCAATTTTGTTTTAAAAGGTGCAATTGTTATTATTATTATTATTATTATTATTATTATTTGTATTACTGCTAAATTATTATTATTATTATTAAAAAACATTCTCTGAAAAAAACATGTTTTCACTTTACAGGAATTTAAATAAACTGGTTAGTAAATACATATGAGGTGATCAGCTGAGAAACATGCAGAAAAAACAATAATTTCACCCTGGGTGCATTGACAAATTATACAGATTTGACAGGAATCATGCACAACAGACATGTTTTATTCTAAACAGGAGAAAAATACTATAAATGGAATATTTGGAGAAAGAGTTTAACCTCGGCCTGCCACCACAAGATGACACACACAGTTTGTTAAAGCAGGAATTTGATCCTGCGAGCTTTGGGAGTATCAACTAATTGTCCAGACATCATGCATCATGATAGCTGCTGCTACACGCCTAATTTACATTCATCGGTTCTGTGCATAAAATACATGAACAAGCAGGGAACACCTGCCGTTGTGTTTGACATGACTTCATCACAGCTTAATGAAAAATCTATAACGGCCCTCGGATGTGTGAGGATGCATTCATGCATTATGTTACAGAAGATCGCGGCTGAGGACGCAAGGTGAACTGTGTGAATATATCATCAAGATTCAAAATCATTGGACTCAGAGACAGCGTCTATTATGAAAAGAACCTGCGATAGAATATATTTTGTGTGAAGCAGCTACCTCGACAGATTTTTGCTGTTTTTGTAAACTATAGAGTGATTTCAGTTTCCTAAAGCAGAGCACAACTTGAAGAACACTCAAGTGCGTTTTGCATTCTGCAAGACGTTTGCAGCATATGACGGCTGACAGTGGTGAACGTCAGTCTGACAGACACCCTGTGGGGCAGAAATACAACATCTATTCAAGTTGCATGAAAATAACTAGTCCCGCTTGTCACGTAGTTATGTTCTGTAGTTTCCCAAGGTACCTCTTGCTCTTATTTTCTCACCCTCCCATCTCTCACAAACACTCACACACAGAGGGCTAGATTTCCAGGCGCTAATTGTTCGCAAAGACGGACGTAACCGATGCGGCCTATTTACAAACAGGGCGCACTTGGGTAAAATCGCAGATTGCCTGCCACATGAGTGAGAAGACACAAGTTGCGCTTTCAATGTGCGTTCGTGGGAGTGTGGGGAAGTGGGAGCCTCTATTTTGCGGGGGAAATTCTCCGCCTCTTAAAAGCAGGTCTAACCAGCTGCAATCGGGTTTCCTCGGAGGCATGTATGCCGCTGGTGAAATGGCAGCAGTAATCCGAGCAAGACAAAGACAGAGGCCAGGCTGAAAATATTTTTAACACAAGGATCACACTTTGTCAGTGGAGTGAACACGAAATCATGAAGCGTTACAGATTAAGCAGCCGTGCAATATTAGAGTTACTGGAAGAAATCAAAGATGACATTGAATCTCCGACTCAGCGTTCACATTCCATCCCAGCAGTTGTTAAACTCCTCGCTACATTACAAATATTGGCATCAGGATCATTTCAAACAGTCATAGTATCAGCAGTGGGAATATCTCAGTCTGCACTCAGCCGTATCATAGCAACAGAACCGCTTTGCTACAGCGCAATTTACGGTCTAGTGGGCGGAGAAAGACGCTGATTGCCTGATGGGTGTCCGGGTTGATAAATACTACGCAAAATGTGGAAGCATAGCGTGCGCTATTACCGAACTCGCATAAACAGACGCAGCGTAAACTGCGCTAGTGTCAGTAAATGAGGCCCAGAGATTTTCTACCTGTGCTTGGAGTCCCAGGCGAGGTGGGGTTGTCAATAGTCCCCCTGGGCTTTGCTGAGGTAGCTGAATCAGATTTGGTGTCGAGAGCAAACCTGTGAAAGGAAGATCAAGTAATAAACAAACCAAACAATCAATCAAATGATTAAATACATAATACAAGTAACCAGTATTTAGTGAATTTTTGGTGGTTTGAATTCTTCAGAGTAACTGCTCTGTGGTTGCCAGTGTGTATTTTATTGCAATCATCAGAACTGGAGAGCAGAAGTTGACCTCACCCTGCTGCGGCTGCTGTGCCTGTGCTGGCTGAGACAGGAGGAACTGGGCAGGAGACTGGAGATGATGGCCCGGCATCAAAACCAGCTGCTGGAGCTGCAACAGCTGCTGGATGTCCTGCAACAAAGACACAGATATGTTTTAATATACAGCACAAATAAACTGTCAATTGATGGCCAAAGATTTGAAAAAAAAGAAATAAAGTGTGAAAAGTGCAACTCACAGAGTTGCATTACTTCATTTCAATCAGTTGTTAACTGTCAATGTGATTGAGTAAAAAGGTACATGCTGTTCATTAAAGCCCTGTCTGTCCATACCTGGGCTGTGAGCTGGATTGGCTGCGACAGGGTCAGCTGCGGTGGAGGCTGGACAGTTTGTTCCTGTTTGGTTTGATGTTGCTGCTGTTGCTGATGGGATTGTGATTGGTTCTGTTGTTGCTGCTGCTGGTGTTGCTGGTTGGCTTGATGCTGCGCGGCGGCGTGGGCAGCATGAGCGGCGTGGGCGGCGTTCGACTGCTGAACGGCAGCCGCCAGGAGCTGAGCCTGGGCCTGTTGGAGGAGCAGCTGCTGCTGGGCCGGGAGGAGAGCAGCAAGCTGAGGGGGAGAGCAGGAGGAGGAAAAATGGGGGCGATGGCAATGAGGCGAGAGAGAGAGAGAGAGAGAGAGAGAGAGAGAGAGAGAGAGAGAGAGAGAGAGAGAGAGAGAAATGAGAACAGCAATGGCAAATGAGGTGAAGATGTAAAGATGCAGGAAGGGGATGAAAGGTAGGAAAATTGACGAGAGAACGATCACGTGAAGGGAGAATAAAATGAAGTGGAGACATAGAAAAAGTCAGGAGAGAGAACAAAGAGCAGTGTCAGCGAAGCATTCGAGGAATAAAGGTGTAGGCGAATCTGTAAACGCATGACCGAGCAAGACAAGCAAGAAAATCCACTTAACTTAAAGAACATTCAGCTCAGGTATTTCTCTCTAATGGTAATACTGTACTCTTGAGAGTTTTTTTCTACTTGTTGTGCAAGTTTATTCTTGCCCTTGAAAGGCACTTATGTACTTACACCGAATATTTTCCTTTGTTGTAAAAATTTGTCTTCATTAATTCATGGGAGTAGTTTGGGCATAATGTCATCTCCCATCCCCTTTAACACCCAGGCGCGTTTGTACCTTGGCACACTATGGAGGATTTTCACCGTAATATTTTTATTTGTAATCTTTTGCATGTGTGTGTGCTGCTGCGCTTCTCTGTGTGTGTGTGTGTGTAACAAGCATAGTGTGCACGCGCTGTGCACGAGCCTAGGCGCATTGTACTAATTTGCTGTTAAAATAACAAGGAAATGCTGCGCTACTGACTTTAGACCAGGTTTTTGTTGGTCAGTGGTGCGATCACTTTCCGCTACCTCAAGATAGCAATACGCCAAGAGTTCACCTGAACACACCTCCCTGAAAGACCAGCACGCCCATGGGCACAAAGATGGGCGCAGGTGCTTTTGCTATTTAAACGATCTTAAACTAGCAAAGACACTTGTGTCGGGCTTTGTGCTGCGTCAGGTGCAAGATAGGGCCATAAGAACTAAATGAAGGGACTAGGGGTGGGGGTGCTCTCACTCCACGCTCTCACTACCACTAAACACAAGACAGCGACAATGGCAACGAGCCAGGGAAATTCAAAGGTAGCGTTCTCAAACTGGAAGTACCGGCACTACTTGTCGCTCATTGAAATTATAGACAAGAATGTTTATGTAACATGCACGCTATGCCCAGGAAAAAAGACTTTATCCACGTCTGCCTCAAGCAACTCCAGTCTTATGAAGCACCTCACATCAACACATCAATATTTATTTTTTATATGTTTTTATTTCTATGCATATCATATGGCCGGCTGCAATCTATTGAGTTCAAATAAATACCAAATGTTCTAAAATACTGTATAAAGTGTTTTTATTCTTCAGTTAATATAAACATCTTAGACGTTAAAGATGTTACAGAACGTAATAGCGTTTTAGAACATAAAAAATAACATCACAGTTACTTTGCTGAGTAACTAATTACTTTTACAATGTGGTAACTGAGTTACTAACTCAATTACTTTTTGGGAGAAGTAATTTGTAACTGTAACTAATTACTTTTTTAAAGTAAGATGACCAACACTGCTATTGTTATATATGTTTTGGTCAGTTTGTCTGCTTGACAATCCCATTTTTGCGAGAGATGAACAAACAAGAGAAATGTATCTTTTTAGATAAAACAGATGTTGACAAAGTTTCCTTCTGAGGACATAATTTGAAATTGGGAAAAATTTGAAGTTGGAAAAAGCTAATAAATTGCAATATATCGCAGAATATTGCAATATGTTTAAAATCGCATAATATTGTATCGTGAAATAAGTATCGTGAGGATATCGTATCGTGATGCCTCTGGTGATTCCCCCCCCTAGAAGGGACGTTTGAAGCTGCTTATTTAATTCATGGAGCATTAACTCTTCAATTTGTTCAGAGCAATTTTAAATTGTTGATACAAACTCAAAATGACCATTAATGTGGACATCTTGTGTCAACTTCTGTTTAAAAGTGACGTTTAAAGGATCAAATGATCCTGGATTGTGGATTAAAACTCTACATTTTAAAGTTCTGTATATGCTGTGCTCAGTAGTCAGGTGCTTTGGACTCTGAAGTTGCTGCTGTTTTTTTTGTATATAGCATATAGCATGTGACATTCTTGTGTTTTTGTCTTGTGATCTTGTCTTGTTTTAGTTTTAGAAAAATATCCCTATCTGTTGAACACTTTTTTAATCTTGTGGTAAGAATGTCTTGTTTTATCTGTTGCACATTTTTATTTTATTTTTTCTTCTTCACCGTGGGATGGTGAGAAACAAACTTTCGATTCCTCTGCATGTCTAGTATATGTGAAGAAATTGACAATAAAGCTGACATGACTTGACTTTATTTCCAAAGCAGTTTTCATATAAAGTCCAGAAAATCATCATTAATACACAGAATTAATTAACTGAACTTTCCTGCTTTGAAAATCTTTAAAAAAAAAACACTTGGCCCAGAAGGGGGTATTCAAATCTGGTCGAAAGTGTGTTTGTGTGTTTGTGTGTGTGTGTGTGTTGTCTCACCCCTGCTAGCTGACTGCCAGCCAGCATCAGCTGTGTGTGGTGGTGTTGTTGCTGTTGTTGCTGCTGTTGTTGTAGCTGTTGTTGTTGTTGTTGTTGTTGTTGTTGTTGTAGCTGTTGTTGCTGCTGCTGCTGTTGTTGTTGTAGCTGTTGGGCGGGAGTTGCAGGAGGAACGGTGCTATGGGTCATCTCAGAGCTCTGCTCGCTCTTTCCCTAAAGTAGATCACAAAGGCACATTTTCTGTTAGTAACTGCATTAATCCAAGGAAGGTTTTTAAAGTAACTTTGCTGCATCACATTCATACTATAAGCTAAACACAGCCATTGTCGTCTACTACTGACAATCTGACTTTTGTGTTGTTTTGCTGGTGTGCCCAAAAGTCTTCTCATCTCAAACTGAATCCACACAAAATCTAACTGCTGTTAAACGTGACAAGACAATGCCAGGCATTCAACTCAAGAGCAGTATGAAATACTGTTTTTACAGTCCAAATAAGATGCACAAATCCTTTTGAAAATAGCACAAGTCTGTCCCCAAAATGATACTTCTTATAAATAACAGGAGGTAGACCAGAAACACAAATCCAAAACGATTCTTGTGGAAAATGCTACTAATTGTGTGCATAAACGGCTGCCTTTTACATAACTGTGAGGAAATGTCAATCAACTTGTGCACACACATTAGTAATTAAAGCCATTTTTCACGTGCAAACATAAAAATTTAGACTTCATCTCAAAGTACATTTCTGCCTTCATTCTTTGCATTTTGCTTTCTCACACATACATACCCAGGTCTTAAAACACTGCGAGAGATCGATGCAAAATGTAACAAACATTCAACAGAAACTTAACTTTAAGTAGCTGCATAACTATGAGTGCTGCAAAGCTAAAGTTATAAACCAGTTTGGGACCCACTCTCACAAACATTCATAAAACCAGGTAACAGGTTTCTCAGAACGTAGAAGCATTAGAGAAGACATTCCAGATTGTGCAGGTAAAAAAGGGAAAAGACAAAGTCAAAGTTACTTCATTAGCACTCCTTTTTTTGACTTTGAGCCTCCGTCTATTGCTACTGATTCTCAGGTTCAAGACTTTTTCTGGTCACCCGTCCAGAAGGTCAATTCAATCCTCTTCGTTTTCATGGTGTCAGAAACATTCCAAAGCTGCTGACCTCTGACCTCTAGCTGTCGTTACCTCACAGCCCTGTCATTACCCATCCATCACCGCTGCACTGTGCTGCATCTTTACGTCTACACTCTGTGCCACCTCATTCGCATCGGTTCTTCGTTCCGCCTTTTTTTCTCAGGGCTCTTTGCTTCTCAGAAAATGGTGGGTGGGGACAAAGTTGCAAGATTTGCATATTCAGTACTGCCTACAAGACTCTCACCTTGGACCCCAAAGCCATTAAACACACCACAGATGCATCCATTCCAAAATACATACCCGGCATGAAACTCATTAAATGAGCAGAATTATAAGCAAATATCTTTAAGTTGCCTACATTCAGAAGTTTTTTTTAATGGCTCAGCTCTTCATAGCATCTATATACACCAACCCTGCTCCTAAAAATGGTTGCATACAACTTAACTGAATTCTCAATTACGTTTCAAGGGAACCGTATTTTCTCATGGATTACACGTCCTGGTACCAGTGACAGGTGAATGTTGTCGCAGTTTTAAACATGTGGTTAACGTTATGAATTGAACAAAAGCACTTGGTTATGTTTAGGATCATGGTTTGGGTTAAAATAAGTACGTTTGTTATGTTACTTAAAAGTGCTCTAAGCGATGTCATGCGTTTTTTTAGGCTACAACATTTTTTGTCACATACAGCAAACATCTCCTCACTATCTGCTAGCTGTCTGTCCCCCACTGTAAAAAACACGGTCCCTGTAGACAGCCCAGGCTCCACAAACGGCAACAAAAACAAACTGCGCCAACCTGCACCACCAAACATAACAAACAGTCTTCCAGCCAATAAACAACAAGAATGATTTGGGGATGGGGGTTGGGGGGTTAGTGCGCGTGCACACGAAGGGGGATGTGGGGAGTAGCGGAGAGAGAAGCGTGAAGAGGGAAGCTAGAGGAGAGCTGTCCTAGATAACGGGATGAGGAGGAGGGAGGGATGGGATAGCCTCCGTTTTGTTTGACAATAAGTACTTCGAACGTCAACAAGAAGTGACATCACCCAACATCGCTTAGAGCACCTTTAAGTGAGTTGACGTCTTCCTCCGTACGCAGACTTTTATAAAAACATATTTGTCGTTTTATACGTCTAAAAAAAACGTAATCCAGGATAAAATATGTTTCCCTTGACATGTTATTTTGAATGCAGTTTTTGTTGTATGGGAACATTATTTTCAGAAGGCAGATTTTTGGTATATAGGCTGCTGACAAACAATATTTAAGACAGGCTATGAGCTGGGATTGACCAGAACAACGCACACACACAGACACACACAGACACACACACACACACACACACACACACACACACACACACACACACACACACACACACACACACACACATTAGCTCTGGCTCACCTTGCTGCCAGCCGGTATGGGAGAGACGCTGAAGGGGCTTGTTTTCATCGGCTGGACCTGCAGCAGCACATACAAGTAACACAAATAAAATCACGCACATTCACAACATCAACACATTCGGATGAAACATCGGCCTGTAATCTGTGTCAACATGCTCCCAAGTGAATCACAGTTACTCTCACCCTACAATTGCTGCCCCCCCCCCCCCCCCTCCCACAAACACACACAAGTTGCACATGCATAATACGCAATATGCAAGCTGTATATTTCTCTTTTTTAAGGTGTGCCACCCCAAGGTTTTCAGTAGCATCATCTTGCTACCCCTATGAACAAGTTCTGTAGCACGATTTGTTTACTACCCACTAAATATCAAACCACTCTAATAGATGTTAAATGTTATTGTGATGATTTGATACAGATATTGCTGCTGTGAATATTGAATTAATCTATTTACTGTTCTGTGATCATTTTCCTGTCAAAATAACCAATTATTGTAGTGTTAGAAAAATTATGCTAAGAACTATTTTGCTTCATTTTCTTTGTTAAACCATTTGCATCCAAACTGCTGTTTTAGTTATTTCTGTTTTAGTATTTCTGTCTTTCATGTGTTCATCATGAAAGCTGAGTGACCTTGCAAGGAGCACAGCATGTATCCTGAGGGCCGAGCCTGACCACAGATAAGAAGAAAGCTACTGATTGTGTGAATTGTCTAACTAACTTGACTCCCTGCTCCTTTAAAAAGCCACTGTTGAGACCACTCGTCGGTCACTTTCTGTTCTTCCACTGAGTGCTGTAAACTGACTCTGCTTGCGCAAGTAAAATAAGAAACAACTCCAGTGATTTTGTCCATTCTTTGATAACTAATTGTAGTGACATGTATCTTTGTTAGATGATTTTTATCCTATTTAGTCATTTGTTAAATTTGTTCTGGGGCCAGGCTGTGGATGTCAAACTTGATTTGATTTCATTTAGTGACAAAAAGCCACACCTATTTTATTCATATTATGGGAGAGTCTATGATTAGTGTCAGTGTTGAGAATAAAAATACCAACCTGGTCATTAGGGCTGTTTCTGTCAGAGTCTGAAACACAGAGGGACCACGTATTAGACAGTGTGTGTGTGTGTGTGTGTGTGTGTGTATGTGTGTGTGTGTGTGTGTGTGTGTGTGTGTAAATTGCAGAATTCTGATGATTAAGGGATGTTAACATTCACTCGAAAACATGAGAGGAAACTGCTCTCAGACACATTTCTCAAATATTTAAAATAAGATGATTGAACATGTGTAAATAAAATGCAATTATTGTTCATATCATGAAACATGTATTTGTATATGTGTACCTGAACTGTCCCCTGGATACTCAGCCCCAGGCTTCTCCTCCTCTGCTGCTTTAGACATCCTGATATCTGCAAGAAACACAAATACACACGCACACAAACACATCAGAAAGGGTCATCATGGAAAAGATATAGAGGTACAGACGGCGATGCTACATAGTTAGAAAAAAGCACAGGGTTGATAGTTCAAATTCCGAGCTGACAGGAAAAACATACTCTCAGCGACTACCATCCAGGTGCCCTTGAGACACCATACTGTATGTCAGGAGAAGACTGTGGACACACTGCAACACACACACACACACACACACACACACACACACACACACACACACACACACACACACACACACACACACACACACACACACACACACACACACACACACACACACACACACACACACACACGCTAATGCTGATAAATCCGACAACATGAAACAGACACCCCTGTTTCTCTCTGTTTAAACTGTATAAAATAAAGGAAATGCTGCATTATTTTATCAAAAAAGCAGTGAATAAAATGATGACTGTTGAAATGAATGCAAATAAAAAAAACTGTTGATGAATATTTTAAATACATTTGTGGTTGGCCAATAGTTGTGCAGTAATACATTTGATAATTTCATATTCCATTCGTTTAGGTAACAAATTAAAATGGTAGATTTTCTTTTTAGATCTCCTTTGACAACTAGCTTCAGCAAACAAAAAAACTAACAGAGCAGTTAAAATTCCAACGAGATTTGATTTTTTCCAATAAGAATGTCCTAACATTTGAGTTTTAACATTTTCATCAAATTCAGTAATTACTGTGTGAAAAGAAAACCTAAAAACCTTGAAGTGCAGCTCTTGCATGAAACTACAGACACAAGACACAAATCTTCTCTGCAGGATCAAAGATCCATGCTTTAAACATTTCTTTTGTGTTTGCTCTCTATTCCTGTCCTTGCACTCATCGGCTGCTTGTTACCTTTCACCATTCAGATATACAAACAGGGGGCACAATCAATCACTGCTTCCTGAATGAGAGGTCAGTCCTACAGTTCTCTCTGTCGGGTGATTCTTGCTATTTGGCAGGTCAAAGTTCCACCGAGATCAATGCTGTCAGGAATTCAAAAGAATCAGGAGCAAATTCTAGTTGCAAGCCGTAACTATTTCGCTACTAGTGTGTTCACGCTGAGTTGCTGTATAATTTTTTTGGATTTGATTTATTTGACATATCAGATATATTTTTATATATAACAGGTACATATACAACATACGCTGCAACAACTACATTATTCATTAAGAATGTTGAGGATTTCACAATAAAGATAACTTATCTGCCAGGAAGAAAAAGATAGCAATACCAGTCAAAGATGACTAAGTTTGAGGTTCTCAACCTTTTTTTTTTTTTTAGCAAGGCAAGGACCCCTTACAAGGATTATGAAAATTTGAATAATTTGAAGTAGTCTATATATATATTTTTTACACTTCTATAGCCTTTGTTATATGAAAGAACAACACAAAAGATTGTATTATCTATTTCCCACATGCATGTATAAACCTATGACAGGACTTGAATTGATCTCTACTGGAAGTCTCCACCGCTGCCGTGTACAGAACATGTCATAAATCTACATGGCTCAATGTCTGAGGCCTTGTCTCTATTTAAATATCCATGTGAGTCCCTAACTAGGCCTGTAACAATTATTACATGATTGTCTAATTACAATATTTTAAGTATATTTTTAAGTAATCACCGTTTCTTTGTTTAACCGCAATTACTTGCTAGCTAAGGTCCTGATGTGTATGACTGTTGATGGTTTTGTCAATTTTTTGTTAATTTAAGAAAAACAACAACAATGTTTTATGATAATAAAGAGGCGTGGTTTACTTCATAGGCTGTGTACCTGTGTTATTACATTATCTGGGTCACATAACGGTGATATAACCAAAAGATGTATCCTGGAATTCATTCGCAACTTTAATTTGTTTGAGAAAGTAATACATAAATGAATATTTTTTAAGTTGACTGAAAGAGACAATTGGATTGTTAATCACAATTATTTCTGAGACAATTCATTGCACAGCTCTATCCCTAACTAGCATAAAATAATTCTTAAAATACCGTGGCCCATTTTAGGACAACATGAAGTGGAGATGATATTGCTGTTGTCTTGTGATAACTTAGTTACTCCAGCATTGGGGATGAAAACCCTATGAGAGCTTGGTTGAATACAATCAGAAATACATCACTGTCAAGATAAAACAAAAAGTGTTCTTCTTAGTTCCTAAACAGTTCAGGTTTGGAAGATACAGTCTATTTTTTAGCTTTTACTCTGCAGTGATGATGTGCGACCTTTATAAATTACTCCGGGCCATAATTTTACATTTCCATTAAATATGACCCGCAAAGAGAAAAACCCCTGCTCAGCAAAAACTTACTTGACCAACAAAACGGATGATACCATGCTCTAATTTAGCTCTTTAAATGTAAACTTTATTGACTCAGGATGTGGGACTGGGAGCTTTCCGTGGCAGATATCGTGCTAACTACCCTCGCTGCACCTGCTGTTTGTGGCGACTTCTGGGATTGCAGCAGTTATTGGTCGAGGCAGAACAACGCCAGAGGAACTGCTTACCTGAGCACCAGGCATTACTCAGCAGCACCGCCGGCGCCATCTTGGAGAAAATCCTCCCTTCACCCCCCTGCACGACACTCCTAACTTCTGTCTGTCTTGTGCTTTTATAACTAATTTCCCCTCTTTAGCTCAGGGCTTTTGCACGAAACGACTAATCTTTAGCGCCAGCTCACCAAGAAAAGAGCGGTAAGAAAGGGCACAAAATATAAGCTCTGTGTGATTTGGTGCACATGTGCTGTCTGCATGAGGTTCACGTGTCTGACAGGAGGCTGTGAAAATAATCAAAGTACACCTGATAAAACCACAGCTAACATCCTCTACCCTGCCCCTCTTCTTCCTCGTTATAATTACAACTACAGCTCCTGTCCTGCTGCTTCACTGCCTCCTGTATACCCTATGGAGCACACACACACATACACACACACACACACACACACACACACACACACACACACACACACACACACACACACACACACACACACACACACACACACACACAGAAAACCCACATTTTGTGTATGATGTAGGAAATGTGAAACAAAGAATGAATGAATGCTTGAAAACAAAAGAAGAAGGGCTCACTAGGAATTATATACAAGGCTGGTGTGAGCGTGTGTGGTGTGTGTTGTTTGTGTGTGTTTGTGTGTGGTAATCTTATCATCAGGGTCACAGACAAGTTCAAGGTGTGATGAGAGGAGGTGGAAAGGAAAGGGCGGAGGGGGAGAAAGAGAGACAAAGAGAAAGAGATGGAGCGATGTTAGGATGCACAGAGAACATTTTGAATCTGAGGGAAAATAGGAAGATATAAATATAAGAAAAATTGAAAGTGAAAGAAAAAAGATCTCTCTATATTAATGCACATTAATGTTGTAATTTCTCATAAAAATTAAAAGAAGGTAAGAATTGTTCTTTGGTCAGTATGAGTCGAGAGTAGCGGATGACTTCTTTTGTATTGTATGTCAAAAGGTTTCATCAAAGAAGATCCCGTAAATTAATTTAGTATATTAATGTCTTATCTGAGATTTAAAAAAAATGCATTCTTTAAAATCCACCTGCATTATTGTCATGAAAGGCGAAATAGTTTTTTTTATTATTATTTAAGGACTGTAATGAGCCCTCAGTTAGTGGAGGGTTGCAGTTACATAGCACAACCAGATGGTGGCAGCACCCACCTGGAAATACTGAGCCAGAACCCCATGAGTGAGTGAGTGAGTGAGTGAGTGAGTGAGTGAGTGTGTGTGTGTGTGTGTGTGTGTGTGTGTGTGTTGTACCGAGCACATTACACAGTAATACGTTATCTGAATCCTTTAATTAAAAAAAATAAATCTTTTAGCAATAAATAGTTTTGAAGGTGTACAAGTCTGCACTCACAGGTACGTTGAGAAATAAATACACACTGAAAGTTAAAGTCAAACTTTAAACACACATTTCTCAGAAAAATCCAAGCCAATGTTTTGCAAATATTAAGTTATTAACGTTCCTCCATACTGAATTAAGTAAGCTGAATACACAGATGTTCTGTATCTTTGGCTTAACAGACCTTATAAATCAGCGTCTGTTACTACTCATGCCATTACTACTACCACGAACATTAGATCTACTGTAGTACTGCTGCTGTTACTACTACCATTGGATAAAAACTAATTGAACAATTTACTAAAATGTTGGATCCATTTCATTCAAACATGGGGTTCAATATAATACACTCCACTTTACACACACACACACACACACACACACACACACACACACACACACACACACACACACACACACACACACACACACACACACACATTATTATTGCTCCTTCATCCTCTCAGCATATGAAGGGAGGATCCCATAAAATCATTTTATCACCCCCCTCCCCCCTCCCCCCGCCTCATCTCTGCCTGCCCCTAACCCCTCTGGCCATGGGGCCTTTTAACCCCCACCCCCCATCCATCCCAACCACCTCATATATGCTAACAAATCAAACACACCGAACCCCCAAATGTCACAGATGTCCAGTACACATGAAGTACGTCATATTTTCTCTGATTAGGATTTCAGACAAAACTATTATTTCTACAAATGTGTGTTTGCCCACGATTCTTTAATTTTGACAATTTCTCTCCAAGTTACAGTGACCACCGTCCTAACACACTCTTCCACCCCGGGGCAGTTTGACAGCAGCCGCTCGTATGCAGACCCCCCTCCCTGTTCCTACTCATCCTATGAGTGCTAATAACATAGAGCGAGAGAGAGATGGAGAGAGAGAGAGAGAGAGAGAGAGAGAGAGAGAGAGAGAGAGAGAGGGCAGATGATGTATCTGTCTTCTGCAGTTGACATGGCCTGCGTGTGTGTTTGGTGTGTATGTGTGTGTGTGTTAGAGGGGTAAAAGAGGGGGTGCAGGGTCACTGTCAGGGAATTAGAAAAGGGGGAATGAGTGAGAGAGAGGGGGAGAGAGGGGGAAAGGATGGTTGGAGGGGTCCTAAACTCACCCCCGCCCCCCCTCCTTTTTGCCCACCCACCCCACCTCGGTCACGCCTGTCAGGGGCCGGTGACAGACGGCGCGTGGGTTTCTGTTTCTGTGTGTGTGTGTGTGTGTATGTTTGAGGGGGGGGGGGGCGGGCGCTGTTTGGCGTGTGGATGTCAGAGGTCAGGCACATGTTCTCGGCCACCTCACGCCTCGCAGTGTGACACACACACACACACACACACACACACACACACACACACACACACACACACACACACACACACACACACACACACACACACACACACACACACACACAAGCTGCGTGCCTTTCCACCTGTCCCCAGTCACATTCACTGCCAAACACACATGTCAACGAGAAAAACTGCTGTAATGAGAAGATAGTCAAAATCAGCTGTGAAACTAAAAGGATTAAACGCTGAAGTAGACTATTTATCATCTAACACAAAGTCAACTCTGCTCTTGTTAACTTTTATGTGATGCAGTAATCACAATCACAATTATAAGCTTTTTTTCTATTTATTATGTTTGGGGCTTCAATTAACGATTATTTTACTTTGTCGATTAATTTCTCCATTGATCTTTTAGTTTATAAAATGTAAAAAAAAATAATATTTGAAAAATTTGTTGTCTGACCAACAGTCCAAATTTTTTTCTTCAATATGCTGTTATATAAGACTAAGACTAGAATAAAAGCAGCAACTACTCACATTTGAGAAGCTAAACCCAGAGAATATTTGGCACATTTTGCGTGAAAAACAACTGAAACAATTGAAATAATCGCTGCAGCTCTAATTATGTTAGAGATATTACACAGTAAAGAGGAACAGGACAGATTAAGCATAATTGGATTCTGTGATGTTGTATAAGCCGTTATGAGGCCAAAAAGCTCTCTGTTAAGCAATGATTATAGGATGAACGATTAGGATTTTAATTACTATAAAACTTCAAACATGGCAGGATTTGTTAACATTAAAAAGAACCATCAGTTATCAACTCTCTAACAGCATGTTGGTTTTGAAAACCATGAACAAAGTTACTTTAACTTTATTGTCATGAAGTCAAAGATTTAATATAAAAAAATCGGAATGGTAAGTCTTTTAAAAGTTTCACATTTGCATCTCTTTTTCTGCTGGTTTCAATTCAACCTCTAAATCCCCACAACACGTCTGAGAAAAGGACAATGTGTGTATTAAGTCTCATTTTAATGGCCATCACACCAGATGAAAACAAAGAGCAGAGCTGTGCATCTGAACACATTGGGCTGAATTTAATGAGAATGTATTCTGCTTTAGATGAGAAGAGAACGATGCTGAATATATACGGTGGACTATGTCAGCATTAAGTAAGCATATCATCCATACTGAAATTATACTTACAAATGATGATATTCTACATTCTATACTGTAGGCGTTACACATACAGACAGCCATAGTTACTATTAAAAATGTTTACAACTTGTTTGAGATATTGATGTGGTTGAACAGCAAATTGTGCCTCAAAATGTATGTTATACTACAGTACAAAAGAAGAGATTACAAAATATGTATATATCTATATATAAAAAAGATATGAGAATGTTTCTTTTTTCATATTAGCTTAGGTTGACACAAAACATGATGTGACCCATGGCTGTGTGAACATATTCACACAGTAAAATGTGTTAAATCGCACCATGCTTAATCTGAAAATGAGACTATTGTTCCTAGTTTCTATAAAGGTGAATACTGGGGATTTTGTTCTCCGTTTGAAGAGCTACAGTCGCTGCTCCTGGCTACGCACGCCTTCACCCCCCACACTGAAAAATGATCCACTCTATGTCCGACCCTGGTTTAATAAGCCCTTGCAGCAGAGAAACACACACAATATAAACCAAGTATTTTCGGATTGTTTGTGAGCATATTTGGCTACTGACACTGCAGTGAAAACACTACGAAACAGAAAGAACTGATAGTGTTAGTGTGAACAGGTAGCCTGTACAGAGAGCTCCCACTTAACTCCAGCATGCTAGTTCACTTGATCCTCCTTCACATTTCCTATTAGCATCCTTCCTCCTTCACTTTGTCCCTCACCTCCTACCTCTTTGTCATCCGCTCGGCCCATTCTTGATTTATTCTGATCTCTCATCTCCTCTTTTCCTCTTCTCTTCCTGAGCTATAATATGATCATCTCACTTAAACTTGTCTCTAACCTCCCCCCTTCCATTTCTACCTGTTTTCCTTCCCTTAATTCCTCCATTCCCACCTCTCTCTCTTTTTTTGTCAAACGTAATTTCTAACATCCCGTCTCTCTTTCACATCCTCGAATATGAAGTTTTTTTTCTTCATATTCTCTTTCATACATTTGGGTTTCATACAAATGTTGAGCTGCTGTGGAAACAGATGAACACATTGGTTGCGATAATTGTCATTATGTGGAACATGTTTTTGTGGAGGAGAGCAAGTTTGCCTCTGGCTGACTGGTAACTAGCTCACCTTGACACTTGTTGTGGCTACACCACAGTGAGAGCAAACCACCTGCTGTCATGAACTAATGAGTCCTCACAATTTAAACAACTGCACTGAAAGACAAAGAAAAGAGAAATGAGTGCTTAAGTAAAATACTGTTAAACAACTGTTATTGTCCAACTGTGGAAAGACATTCTTTATGCAATATCAGTGTGTATCCATTTTATGTTAAAGCTACAGGCTAAATTAAACTGATCATCTTTACATTACTGTTTGCCCACAATTTCAATGTCACAAATTCTGTATGTTTACAGAATTCAGTGTTATTTTGAGTATTTTATGACTCTGCTTACTAATCTTAGCCTCTTCCTGTCTTACTAAAGGCTTTTTTTTCACTGCTTCAGGCTAAGGTTACTTTTGCAGGATTAACTGTGGTTCTGCCATTAAGCTTCAACGTTGCATTTATATTGTATGACTAGAACTCTAATTTGTCTCCCTCTGTGTCTTTATCCCGTCATCCCCTCTCCATCTCTGCCTCCACCTCCCCCCCCCCCCCCTCTCCTTCAGTAGTGGTCAGCCGCAGCGGTCACGGCACCACTGGACAGCGCTCTGCTAGCACAGGACACACAGACTCGTTGCCAGGCAACAGCAATGAAAGATCACTGTGTGCGCGTGTGTCCACACGTGTGCACAAGTGTATGTACTGTATGTGTGTGTGTGTGTGTGTGTGTGTGCTTGTCTGCTCCTCACATGTTTGTGTGTGTACCTGTGAGAGTGTTAATCATTAAGAATAAACATGTTTCCCGGCCTGTAGCTGAGGCAAACAAAGTGCCTGAATGCTAATGTCTCTCCATTCATGTTTACACTTTACCAACCAGTATTAAAGGATTACTTTGGCTTTTTGTTCAGGCAATATTCACGCCATAGTTGTCTGATAAGAACAAAGGTGAAACCAGCATTACATTTGACATTGATTCAAAATCACCATACATTAGTTTTACAGCTGGCAAAGCTAAAAGATTTTAGTGGATAAGGATATTTCTGTTTCATTAGATTGTCAAGAATGCGTTTCATGGTTACAGTTTTATATCAATACATCAGAAAATGTTCTCTACAGAAATAACATCCACTTCCTGTTTAAAAAAAGGCCTAACATCTCCAGGATCTGTATGAATAAAACACACACAAAAATATGTCATTTAAGTACGCCAACGCTGACTATAAGGTAATGCTCTGGCTAAGAAGTTGATTATTTTCATGACTTGTTTCATGCATCTACATACTGAGGAGCTGCATTTTAACTGCCTCTCAAGATTGAATGAGTAACGTTGCGTGTATGAGTTTATGCACAACTGTGTTTTGTGCACACATGTAGCGTGTGTGTGAGTGAGGGAGAGTGATTACATGGATGCGTGTGCGCGCGTGAGGCTGTATGCATGTGGTTCACGAGCATATGTGTAGCGTGCACGAGGGCGAGCGCTTTCTGAATGTGTCTCTAGAGTGTTTATTATATCCGATACAGTACCTCTTTCTCGCACCACATATTTCTGTGCCGATCGATACTTCTGACTCCCGACAAGACAATAATCGCACCGCCCTCCCTCTCTCCTTCTCTCCACCATTATTACTGCCCTCCCCAAGGAGCGCAACGCAGGGACGGAGGGATGGAAACAGAGAAATAAAGGAAGGGAGGACAAGGGGAAGGAGGAAATGGCCACTGTGTGTTCCTTCCTTTTCCAGCGTCGGGGCGTAAAGATGGAGGGAGAAAATGAGGGGACGAGGGAGGAAGAGGGGAGATGGAAACACATGAGCAAGAGAGATGAAGACAACGAGCAGATGCTGGAAATTTAGGGAGTTTCAGGGAGATAATGGTGGAGGCTGGGAGACATGACAAAGGTGGTTTCAACGAGAGAAAACTAGGGTAAAAAGACAGAAAATGGCAGGAGGAGTGATGGAGAGAACGGAGTGAGGATGGTGATGGGACAGTAGGGAAGACACATGAGAGGAGGGAGAAAGAACAAATGAGGTAAGAAGATGAAAAAATACACTAAGAAGTGTACAGGGGAACAGGCAACAACCAAAAAAGTAGGAATCTGTGGATAATGGCTCAAGGTGGAAAAAATAACGAGGTGTGCTGAAAAAGAGAATTAGAGGGAAAAATCCCCCCCAAAGAAAAAGAAAGAAAGAAAAAAAACAAAGGCAAGGGTGAATAGGAAGAGCAGGAGCGAGTGAATGGATGAGTAGAGGGATGCTGGGACAGTAGTAAGGATCAGAGCAGAGGAAGGAAGTAACTGAGCAAAGAGAAACACAAATTTAGAACATGTGTGATAATGGCAAAGAGAAAATAAAAACTGAAGACGGATGAAGTGAAAGAAAAGACATAAAAATTGTGTGGAGACAGACTATCCTCGCAGGAAATAGCAGCATGGAAAAAGATAGTGACAATTGGACTAACAAAGACACACAGCCTCGCCTTGATGGTGTGTGAGTGATTGGATGAGGAGGGAGGGGGCAGACAAAATGAACAGAGTGGACAGAAAGATGACCGAAAAATGAGACCAGAGGGGCTCAAAAAAGAAAAGAAAAAAGGTCAGATAATAGCCTCGGAGACACAAAACGTGCATCGTGAAATCCCAGTTTCATGTCTGAACTAACATGGATGTATCATCACAGTTGTCGCAGAACAGAAGAAAAAAAAAAAGACTCATGGATGAAACCATAATAATAACTCCTCCTAAAATCAACTTGCAAAAGGAAGGATTAAATGGATTGTGCTGTCCCGAAAGAGATTTGGAAATACTTCCTAAATCCTTTAATAGCTTTTGATGTTGATTAAAATTTTTTCAATTGTGTGTACAGTATTTTTGTCTCAAAACATGCACCCCAGAAACAAATCTGTTTCAAATAATAACAGAAATAAAAACAGAAAAACATAGAGAGAAAAAGTGGTTTACATTCTTGATTTGGAGTTCAAATGGAGTCAAAATCTTATAGCCTCATTTTCAGCTTGACCACATTTCTTCAACGGGGGCTGGAAGGATCTTATAAGTCCAGGGATGGCAGAATTTCATCCACCCATGGAAGATCATATTATCCTTCAATTCGGAGTTATAAGGTTGTGATGTGACTGCAGGAATATTTATGTTCAGACTGTTTGGATTCGGGGGTAAGAATCCTAGTACTACACGTGAAAAAAACAGCTTTTTTGTGACACCTCTAATTCTGAGACAGGATCTGATCTTCTATCTTTCTTCAGAAGCAAAATAAAGCATTAGGTTTGCTCTACAAGTGCAAACAAATGAATGAATGAATGAATAAGGTGTGTTGAAACCAGCCCGCCGCCCTCTCCTCCAGCCACCGATCCCGGTGATCTATGGTGCGTGCTGCGAGCCGCTAGATGGTTAGGTTTACAGGTTTATCGATTGGACCCGACTTAAATTGGCTCCCCAATTAAACAGAGCGCTTATTTGACCTCTTTACCCCTTCCTGTCCTCTCCTTTCCTGTCCCGTTAAATACCCCCCCTCCCCTCCATCTCCTCCTTATTCTCCCCACCTCCCTCACACCTCCCTCCATCGACACATCCATCTCTCGCTCAGTGTAATACTTCAACTCCCTTCCCCCCCTTCGTCTACGGCCGTTACCCCATCCCCATTTTCTGTTACCAGCACCTACCCCCCTCTATTTAAACCCCTCTCTCTCTCCATCACCATATAGCGCTACATTCATTTCCTCCTGCCGTCCATTCCCCATCTTTTACACAAAATCTGATCGTTGCTCTTTGACACTTTCTCTCAGTCAATCCACCACTCTCTCTTTAAATAACAACAATGAATTATTAAGTGTATTTATTCAAACACCATTAATTATAAAATACAGGCAGCTTGTCAGTCTATTTGCTTTGGCTGACGCCGATCTCATCAGGATGGGGAGGGAAAAGAAGAAGAGGAAGAAGAAGAAGAAGAAGAGGTTGGAGGTACAGAAAAGGTGCAGGGTGAGGTGGTTTGTGGTTTGGAAATGGGGGAGAGAAAAAGAAGAACAGGGAGGTGAAAAAGGGGGGTTAGGAAATTGGTGTGGCTAGCGGAACAGCTACCCTCCCTCCCCACCACCCCATCCCTCGCTCTCTCCTCACCCTCCCTTCCCCCCTTTCCTTCCCCGCTCTGCTTTGTATTCTGCGGAGATGACAGGGGGAAAGCTTTATTGCTCTGAGTTCGTATCGATCGGGGCCCCTCAGAGGGGGTAGCCAGACTCGCACACACTTGAGGCCTTTCGCAGAGGCCGCGGACTCCTGCCTACAGCCGCCGCCTCACCCCGCCTCGTACCAACCAAACACACCCTCTCCTCTCATTCCACCTATCCCTTTCTCTTTTTCTCTCACTTTTTAAAATTGCGGGCTCCTTCTCTTGTTTTGAGAGGTCAAGAGACGAAGCGTGGCGGGCTTTTATTTACCTGCGTGCAGCATCAACGCACCCGAACACAGAAAGCCTTGCACCGGCGAGAGCAGCGTGTAAATGAGAGTGAATGAAAACATGATCTCTTTCTACACAAACACACAAGCAGAGGTGAAACATGTTTGGCGTGAGAAGCAACACATGAATATGCTCATATGTAGCAGCAAGTATACAAATTCACACACACACACACACACACACACACACACACACACACACACACACACACACACACACACACACACACACACACACACACACACACACACACACACAAACACAATCCCAGGCTGCAGGGCTGAGCTGCTGTCCTGACCAGTTGCATCAGGAATCCCTAATCTGGGAGCGTGACCGTCCTCAGTTCCAGCAGGCAGGGATCAGGATGCTCCAGGCAGATTCAGAATTTAAGGATAAGATGGGATGGGGATGCAGGTTCTGAAATCACCCCAGGGGACGGAGGGATGGGATGGAGCCAGGGAGTAGACGGGGTGAAGAGGGAGGAGGTTAGTGCTGTGATTTGCCCTCCTGTGCCCCCTCACTGTGCACCCAACTTCCCAGCATTCCTAGGGGCAGAGGGCCAGTGGAGAGACACAGGGACCAACGACTTCCTCTTTTATTCTTATACACACTGGAGCTGCAACCACAATGTTTTAGTTTTGGCTGCTGGAGCAACCGGAGAATACGGGTGTCGTTTAGAGTAACATTTAGCAAAGGACACAGTAGTTCCATTTGCTTTTCATCATTCAATAAAACATAAACCTGGCTTGAAATCAAAAGCTGTCCTAGTCAACAAATATGCTCTGAATACAATGATGTGGGTGTGACAATTCTTTTGTAAACTGATTATTATTTTTTGGCCTTTATTACATAGTGATAGTAAAACAAGATGACAGGAAACAAGGGAGAGGAAGGGGCACAAACAACAGCCCCTAGACGGATTCGAACCAGAGACGTTACAGTTCATGGCGGGCATTTTAACCCCATTAACTGATTTTTCGTTTTAGATTTGAGATGATATTATTTCTTTTCTTAACCTGTGTTTCTATCTGTTTGTAATTGGTAGGAGGGGAAACATAATGAACACTTTAGACACAATAAAATAACATTAAATCAAAAATGTTTGATGATATTAAACGAATAGCTTGAATGATTTACATTTAGGTTTATTTTTTGGCATTTGGCAGACGGTTTTGTCCAAAGTGACGCAAAAATGGCGTGCAATCCAAGCCGCAGTAGATCAGGGAGAAGCCTTTGAGATTAAGGACCTTGTTCCACCTGACAAAAGTGGCAGTAGGGATGCAGGTGCATGGAGTAACACATAGGTGCACTGCAAATGACACTGATAAATAGAAAATGATTGAGAGATGGAGAAAGAGAGAAATAAAAAAAGTAAAAAGAGAGAGGGGGGAAGCATATTTCGTGAATTATCTTGCTCAGGAAAAGTTGTTTTTCCTAATCTACAAAAATCAAAGGCAGCAAACGGCCTCTTCTGATTGGTGAAGAATGATACAAGATATCCTTGATTAAAGTGGCTGCATACAAACAGCATGATCAACATAGATTACAACAAAAAAACAACAACAAAACAAATTAAATGTTTTCCTTTAAGGCTTTCCCAAGACGATTTGGGATTCCAGCCTTCCAACTTTCCGCTCACTCGCCGAAATCTGTAACCTCCTGGCCACCGTCGCTGCCTTCCACTTAACAAACTCCATTTTGTTGAGGTGGGCTGAACGAATTGGCGAGCCAGCCGTGGAGAGAGAAAGAGATAGATAGAGATGAAGAGAGAGAGAGAGAGAGAGATGGACGCATCGACAGCTGGAGGGAAGAATGGGTGCTCAAGGCCACCCTGCTCTGACCCCCCTCCCCTCCTTCAACTCTTTCGCTCCAGAGTGGCTGTTATCTCTCTATTTTTACACTCCTTCCATCAACAGACCGCCCCAGACCCACTTATGTTCACTCACCAAATGACACATGGAAGGACACGCACACACACAGAAAAATGCACAATTACAGATGTAGACAATGACCGTGGTGCTGCAAAGCCATTGTGAGTCCTCAAGCAAGTGCAAGTGTGTTCTTTATGTGCAGTTGTACGTGTTCGCATAACCTTTTACAGACAAATCACCTGCTGCCCAGCTGTTTGACCAGAGGTCTGATCAGGAGTGGTTTTCTTCTGCATTAGGCTGGTTTAGAAATGTTTCTCTGAAATGTTGTGCTTCACTTTGTTTTACCTTTTAGAGGAAATTTCATATGTGAGGCGATAAAAGCTTGAGGTATATCAAGGTTGTATCATTCAGGTGATTTTTACATCAGATTTTTTCCCCCATCACACGTATTGTACTATTTTATAAGCAGAAACGCACGCACGCACGCACGCATGCACTCACGCACGCACTCACACACACACACACACACACACACACACACACACACACACACACACACACACACACAATTACAGGCATCCAGAGCAGAGATAATTGTAACAACCATAGAGATGTGTGTGTGTGTGTGTCATTGTATGGATCAGATCCATAGGGGGTAGACTATACAATAATGACCAATTTAATGAAAAAGTCTATGTTTGTGTGGGTGGAATGTGTGTGTGTGTACGTGTATTTAGACCACACACAACAGGGATGCCAGCATGACGCCATTATATGTTTCACTATAATATAATACCTGATGCCATGTGTGTTATTATTTACTATAATCATGTCTTTTATTCTGTGTGTGTGCACGCATTGGTCTTTATTAACTGTAGATGAAAGCATGCTGGCACATGCTGGACCACCACAGTGAGATGTGCAACTAAGACCACTCTCTCCTAACACACACACTCACAGACACACAGACGCGCGCGCGCACACAGCCTGGCTGCCTGACCTACCGCCATTTCACACCACTGACCAGTACAAATTGGATAAGGGTCCATTCTCTCTGCACCAGGACACTTTCACACACAGACACAATGTGCACTAGTACAATAACACACACACACACACACACACACACACACACACACACACACACACACACACACACACACACACACACACACACACACACACACACACACACACTACAAAACAAGCTCAAAATGGCTGAAATGCTGCGGTTAGTCGGCCTCTCAGTGGCAAGTAAAGTTACAGAGCAGAGCGAGAAGGAGAAATGCCTTAAAAAAAAGGAAAACTAACGCTGGTTAGAAGCAAAGTTCAAACTATCCAGAATAATCTCCTGCAAGAATCACCGTCTTTGTCCTACTAACACTCTAAATACTTCACAGCACTCTCTCCTTAACACTGATGAGCATACATGCAATTTGTTGTGGTTTGGAACTTGCTGCTATGCGTCGTGGCCTTGGTGGTGTTGTGTAGATTCTTTTCTTACTGCTTTCATCATTATAAAATGGAATGCGACAAAATACTCATTTTTTGAAGATAAAATGTATTCACCCAGATCTAATATGAGGTATCTCGTTCCAATTATTGGTCATCTACTTGTAGCTCTACAGATTGGCCTGTTACTGAAAGCTAAATGACTTGATTCCTTTATACAGTCTGGATATTGTTGGTTTACGTTAAAAACCAACAACGTTAAAATGTTTTCATAACTAATGTCCATGTTGCACAGGCTACTTAAAAAGATGAAAAAGTTTCATCTACAAATCTATGTTCAATTTAACATCTAAACTTGATATTAAATTCAACTCATTTGAGGTATTAAAACCTCATCCATCGACCAACTCCAATCATTCCACCTTGTGGTACCATATACAACATCTGGCCCTTATTACCAATTTTTAGAAGAATCCTGAATAAGGTTGATGCTATGATGCTAGTCAGATGGCTTTCTTATTAAATTTGCTTATTAAACTAGCCTGTCTTCGTAATGTTGGTGCTGATGTATATTCACCACTGGCCACATTGGTCTGGACTGTAACTGCACTTGCTGAGCGATTGATTGCCCGTGGTCCTGGCTCCTTTCACTGCGGTGACATGTCATGCTGGAAATTGTACCAGTGACTTAAACCCAGCCCTGTCTAGTCTCCTGGATTCAGTTGCACCTCTTTCAACCAAAACAGGAGGGTTAAAGGAGTCTACTTTTAACGGAGGCTTCTCTGTGCGGGACCACTGGCCATCCTGGGACCCCTTTCTCTCCCCTGGCTGTCGGTGTCTCATTCCAGAGGTTTTGGATCTGGATCTTCAGCCTCTCCTCTTGTCTCTCTCTCCCTCTTTGTTTCCTTTCTCCTTTTAAAGGTGTGCTTGAGCTTTGCCTCGTGTTTTTATTTAGTCTGCCCTCTTCAGGTCTTATCTTTAAAAATTAAAAAAAAAAAAAAAAAAAAAATTGAATCTTTTTGGCAGTACATAGAAGTTGCTCAACATCCTCCTGGATCCATATTCTTCTTGTTTACAATATATCATTTTGTCACCCTGTAATTTCACAAAGTTGGTCTATTCCATGTCTGTTCCAATCTATTGCATGTCGGTCCGTCCTCGGAAACGGATCCCTCCTCTGTTGCTCTTTTTAAAGGTTTCTTAATTTTTTTTAAAAGTTTTTTTTTGTGGAGTTTTTCGTTTATCTGAATCAAGTGTCTACGGACAGAGGGTGTCACATGCTGCACATATTGCCTTAAAGCAAATTTGTGATATTGGGCTACATAAATGAAGTAGGCTTGATTCACTGGTCTCACCTCTCTATTCACACTATTGATTGTTAGGCCAGGTTTCAATGCAGCAGCTCGGGTCACAATGCAGCACAGTATAAAGTGCACGCCACTACCCTTTGCTTTCCCCGGCCCCACCCTGTCAGCTTCATATAGAGCTATGTAATTACAGTGTGGCCTTGCCATACCCCCCTATAGCGTCTAATTGTGTGGATGCCAGGACCGCATGCTGTTAGGGAGCAGCTGCATTGTGTACATTTCAGATGTTTGCCTTCATGTGCAGGTCTGGTGTAATAATGTCCGTAAGAGCAGGGGAGTGGAAACTGAAAAGATTCACGTGCATTGCCTGCGCTGTGATGACTGTCTTTAAATGCTGTGCGATACATCTATCGGTGAAAGAAAAATTAAGTCAAGCTAAATTCCACAGTTTAAAAATTCAGGCTACAAATTGGTATTACAGTTGGTATTATTTTACATAAGACATCGCTTTTTTATTTTTCTACTTATTTTTTAGCGAGCTAAATCTTGTATCTGAAAGGAAAGAAAATGAGGTGACAAATGAGTTGAATTTTTGTACTGTGTTAAATTAATCTACCCACATTGATATAAATGGAGTTGAGAAAAACTTGTCAGTTACTTGATAGAAAGAAATGTTTCAACATAATTTTCCTATGGTCTAAATCAGGGGTTAGGGTTACACTTAGCTGTTCCAGGTAAAGTGGTACACAGGAAAGTGATGTGTTAGCCTATATTGAAATGAGAAGATCTATTTCAGCCTCTGAATGTTGTGAAATGGATGAAAACGGAAGAATATTTGTAGCACTGGTTCAGGTCCACATATTCTCAAACCGACGGGCCAAGAATGGTCATAACGTCATATCACGATCTCTGTGGCGGCTCCCAGCTGACCGTGTGTTGGTCTAACTTAGTGTACATTTGTAAATCGTAATATTTGTATCTTGGCGTGTGTTTGTACTCACAGGCGAGCCACGTGGCCCGGTGTGTTTACATTTGTTGACGGGGCACGCGGGGCAATATCTCACGGTAATCGATGAACAAGGGAACGAGGGGGGGGGGTTGAGGGGAAAAAATCGGTAAGGAAAGCAGGTTATCTCCTGTCATCAACGGAGGGATTCCCACGTGGAGGGAAGGTGGGAGGGCTGGGTGAGTTGCGTAGGGGAAAGACCTGGATTCATTGAGAAAAAACACAGGGTGTTTGGCATGAAGAGAAAGCAGACAATTATCTATATTGATTAAAGCCAGCCAGCCAGCACATGGAAGACAGAAAACTATGGCTGGATCAATAGAGGGGGAGGGGGGAGAGAGGGATGTAGGGGAGAGGAAAGAGGGATGGTAGGAGACAGACGAGACGGTGAGGGCTTGAAGAGAGACGAGGCCGAGACTCGACAGATGAAAAAGTGAGTGGAGAGACAGAGTATTACGAGCGAATAAAAAGAGAAAATGAATTAAAGTGAGATGAGAGAGGAGTGAGAGGGAAGAAGAGATGACTGGCAAGAAATCTCACGGCGAGGGATGAGGTCGATGAATTTAACAGACGACAGCAGAGGTGTTAATGAAAATGACTGGTGGGAATTTGAGGACTTAGCATGTAATGTGCAAGAGGAAGAGAGTGTAAGGGGATCAATACGTAGATGGGTCCGCTGTACGTGTAGATGGACGGATTCAAGAGGGAAACTGAAGAAGAATATGAGAACAGATGCTAAAGAATGGGAGGGAACGGGAGAAGACAAACAAATGGAGCTGAGGATGAAAGAAAGAGCTGGAGCAAGGACAGATGTTTTGGTTGTATGTTGGTAACAACTCAGAAGGAAACCATCGCTAGGGGAAGAAACGCTCCTTAAAGACCAGCGTGTGTTTGTGTTTTTGTGCATGTTGCATTTATGCTTACCGGAAAACCACATCTGGATCAAAGAGACAACTACAAACCTGTCTCATACTCTGCATCTACAGAAAGGTGTCCATACAAGAAAAACAGAGATTTAATTCTACAAAATAAAAAAAAAAAACATTCTCACTTCCATTTTTAGAAACTCATTGTGGATTTACAGTATCATCATTAGCCAGTACACTAGGAAATTACTAATGCTGCTTGTAAGTCAAAGTCACCACGCAGACCTAATTATTATATATTCAAGCTGTGTGTGCTTTCAAATCTTAAGTCAAGTCTTAATATTTATAAGTTAACATCTGGATAACTAACTAACTAGTCTCACATTGCCAGACCTTCCTCCACAGCGCTGCCTAGGAGGGTCTGGCGAGTCCACACAGCTTTCCGGGATGGGAGAAAAACATGCTCTGGTTTATTGGCATTTCTTTAAGCCAATCACAATTGTCTTGGGCGGCGCTAAGCGCTGTACGGAGCAACTTCGCCTCTGCAAAATAGCCTCGGGAAGGAACTTATTTTGGTGGAACATGTGTACATTCAAAGGTTGGTTTAGTCGTGCAACAGAAAACTCAGATTGGACAGATAGTCTAGCTAGCTGTCTGGATTTACCCTGCAGAGATCTGAGGAGCAGTTAACCAGAGTCCGCAGAAATCCACCAGAGTTTAAAATGCCAACACAAAGAAAGCCCAAGGTAACGGATATCAGAATTTCCGTTGGCAACAGAGCAATCCCAGAAGTGGAGTCGATATAGACTCACAAACTAACTAACTAACTAACTAACTAACTAACTAACTAACTAACTAACTAACTAACTAACTGACTAACTAACTAACTGTCAGACTTCAGATATATGTCTAAGTTCATTCATTGCCCAAAGCTGTTTAGTTCTTGACTATCTTCAGTAGGACTAATTTGGTATTCATTTTGGGTAAATTGAAAAAAAAAATTTAATTGCAAAACAAGACTGACCAGGCAACCGCATCAAACCGCTCCGCTCCCTTCACTCAGCAGTTACAAAGACATTTTACTGGGAAAATTCAGCAAAGAGTGTAACAACACAAACGCCTTCCAATAGCATAAAATCTCTTCACAGTGCAGACCTGTAGCAGAACTGAGCTGCTGCTCTCAGTACTTCTGCTAACTCATCAGTCAGGCTCAGGAAAATATGTTACTGCGCTCCCTCCTCATTACTCGCTCCACAACATTGTTAGCAAACCACAAGTTATGAGCCATGATTTCCGTCTTCTTTTGTCATTTAGTGCCGCTGATTGTCACCATCGAAACATGGCTCTTAGTTAGCTTAGGGGTGACTAACCTTTTTAGATAAAATAAGTCCCTCGTTATTTTTGTGAAACTATCTAACTTGCATTGGACTAATCTAAGACTGGCTTCACAATACAAAGACCAGTCTAAAATAGTTTTGTGTTATTTCGTCCACTTCAGTTTAACTGAGTGTCTGTTGTAGTTTTTTTTTTTTTAACATCCACGTTGCAAACTTGAACTTAAACCCCACAGATGGAAATGAAAATGGAAGACCCTGTTGACTTTTTATTCTTCGAACTAGCTTCTGTGTTTCTAGACCTCCCTCTTCATCGCTTTCCTTACCTCTAGCGCCTTTATTTTCAAATTCTCTCTCTGTATTTTACCTCTATCCTCTACAATCTCTCTTCTCTCAATCTTTCATGCACAATTTCTCCATCTCAATTTGTCTCTCTCTTCAGCCCTGCCTATTTATTGCCGTTCTCCCCTCTTCACTTCTCTCTCCCCCTATCTCTCCCTCCACTGGGTCAGCCTGATGGTCACCAAGGTGCTGTAGTGGGCAGTATAGAGGATTGTAGGTCTGGGGCGAAATGGCCCTTAAATGGCTCTCAAACTCACACTGGCTTATTGATGCTCTGGCCTGACGCCAGCTAGCCTCAACACTGTGTGTATATATACGTGTGTGTGCGTGTGTGTGTGTGTCTGGGTGTGTGTCTCTTAGGGGGAGAGTGGTGCTGATTGCTATGTTGATGATACAGAATACAGCTCTCTGAAAGCTTAACACAGATGGTGTGGAGAGACAGGACCGAGACAAGTGGAAAACACAACACTGGTTTATCATGTACTGAGCTGGCTATTTTTTGTATTATGTTAAATGTGACCTGGAAATTATAAATTAAAAACAAGTAAAGGAAGCCTTCGTAAAGTAAGAACTCTTGTTTAGCATTTTTTTTGAAATTACAGTTTTTAAGGGCCCACTGTTTAAGACATTCACTCACTGTAACAAACAATGATGAACAAAATAAAAATAAAAAGTGCTAAAACCATAAGTTTGGATTTAACTTGTGTGTTATCACTCCATCACTCTCTTGCAAATGAATTATGCTGCATCCCTGGACCGATTCCAACATCATCAAAAGTTCATGTTTTGTTCTAGTGGTTTTAAAATCCTTCAATTCAAATATAATTAACACAAAACTTGGAACACATATCGATCTATTGTTGCGTACACATTAAACTGATTAAGGGTTGCATCACCAGCAGGGATGATGCATTTCCATGAAGCCCTTTCCACATAGTCCAATGTTCACAATCCTTGAAAAAAAGACTAATTACTGCATGCTCAGCGAAAGAAAGTTAGTGGCCATATCTCTCTCTCTCTCACACACACACACACACACACACACACACACACACACACACACACACACACACACACACACACACACACACACACACACACACACACACACACACACACACACACACACACACACACACACACACACACACACAGTGAGTGGCCTCAGTCAGTCATATGTAGTTAGGAGTCTCATCCACATTCTGGCTGAATATGTGGCTTCTTATTCTTCAGCTGACGCTGGCATGTTACCGTGGACACAATGCAACACAAAGGAGTGTGTATGCTCGCTCACAGGGGCGTTTCTAGGACTTGAGGAGGTTCGGGGCTTAGCCCGGGCCCATTTAAATAAACTGAATGCAATGCAAAACGGCGATTGGCTTGCCCAGCTTGTTAATAGCATGTTCATTTTAGCTTCCAGTTCGGAGATGTAAGTTAGATGGCACCAACATTTGGCCTAATCATAACTGGCCTGGCAACCCAAAGGCCAAGGCTTTGTTTCCAGATTTGTGTGCATGGTGACTTATGATGCGGGGGGTCTGGGGGTCCACCCCCTGGAAATTTTGAGCATTAAACACTTCATTTCTTGCATTCTGGTGAATTTGTATGCACTTATTTCTACCTTTTTCTGAATCAATATGCTGGAAATATCTTTATGTAAAGAGAAACATAGATTACAATCCAAATATAAAAACATAATGGAATATATTGCATTAAGGCTCTCAGGCATTCTGTATTGTTTTCAACTATTTATTCTCCTTTGGATCGACTTTTCTAATTATATCTGAGTCAGCACACATGTAGCCTAGGCATCATTTACTCTTCCCTTCTCTTCTGCATCTTTTGTTGGGGATGTAATCTCATTAAATGTGCATATGACAATTATTCACCTCAATGATACATTATTCATTTTAATTTATTAATAAACCCTGGACTGTAATATTTCAGATGTTTGAGCAAGATTTCTGCTCATGTCCAAAACTTTGTGCACATTCAAAATATATCTGTGCTCTCTGAGATTTGGAGGAGTCGTGATATTTTGAGAAAGATAAAGTTATAAAAGGTTATTACAAGAATAAAGTCACTATTTTAGAAAATAATCTACCTGCACCATAGCCTGCTGTGCAATACGTGATTGCTCTGCTGATACAGTAGATCTCAGACCTTCTGACAGACCCAGAGCCCCGTTTGGGTCTCTGGTCTCTGAATGAGACAATGTTTAGGGACGTGGCTGAACACTGCTTCACATCGGAGGTGGAAAACCAAGACTACAGCAGAAATACACGGAGCACAAACACGACACATCTGCCGCAGCATGTCAACAGCAGAGCGCATCCATAAAACGCATAGCATTTTACAGCGAGAGTGGACACTAAGTGACACACAGGTCTGCATCAGAGCGCCGTGTGTTTGAGTCTGAACCATAGACCTCACGTCACGGGAACTTCAAACTAAACTACTTGGCGTTGATGGCATCAATGTATAAGACTAATTTGGCTATGATTCCTCTGAAAATTACACCTTTCACAGCTTTCCTCCCGTAGAGATGGTTGTTAGGTGATAGTAACAAATACAGCATGGTCAGACCCCGCACGTAGCTGCCCATTCTATTCGCCTCGAAAAAATAATGTGTTCTTAATTTGCATGTGCCATTCTGGGGCTTTTTTTATTCTATCATACTTATTTTTGTAAAAACAAAAAGAGAGAGAGAGAGAGAGAGAGAGAGAGAGAGAGAGAGAGAGAGAGAGAGAGAGAGAGAGAGGGCGAGAGATCCAGGGCTATTCATAAAACATTCGGGGCTGTAGCCGGGGACGCCCAGGCCTAACAACGCCTCTGCTCTCTCACACACGTAAACATAAACATAAATGCACATACACAATGTCTGGCCCCTCTCCTCTTTCCCACTCTCTCGCTCCCAAACAAACAAAGACATTGTGTGTGGAAAATCTTATCTTATCTTATCCTCGATTTAAAAAAAATAAGTAGAAAATAAAATGAACTTAACAACTTTGACTTTAAATAAGGAGTGCACCTTCTTTTAATACCTGCCTCATATAAACAATATGCAGATGTATTATTACCACATCGCATTTTCATTCCCCTGAGGGAAAAGATGAAATATCTTGATATATCTCTCTGAGGATGCCTCAGTAACTAGCCCCGCTTTGATATTGCCTCTGACGTGAGATTGATGAATGACTGAATTCAATAAAATACAATCTACTCTGGCAGACTTGATGAAATTTGGAATGCAAACGTATGTTAAAGTATGTTTTCTGTATGGTATGGGGGGGGAGTTGCCTCAGTTATAAGGAGCAGTGGATGTGCATGTGTGTGTGATTGGGGGGTGCTGCTGGGGGGGATCACGCTTATGAAAAATAAATTTCAAAAAGCCAGCATTACCTCTGCTCAGGCCCGAGCTCCAGCCTTTGCATTTCAATGTGAGGTGCAGCCTCCATTATTTATGACGCTTTACACCTCAAAACCACGGCCTGCCTCTCTCTACCTCACTCACTCCGACTCTCTTTCTCCCCTTATCCCCATAGTAACCACGAGCACTGGGTCTCCAAAAACACTGTTTGTAAAGACGGACAGAGACAGCGGCCTGTGGGTTGGATTGGTACCAGCAGGCATTTGATCGGTGCCACCACGCAGGAAGTACAAAACTAACTTAGGCGATTACTCAATAGTCGCACGATACTAAACATCATAAACATCTCTGGGGACTGATAGTGGGAAGAATTTGCTGTTGCAGACAGCAGCTGAAGATGATTGCAGAGGTTTTCTCAACACTCAGTTTGGTGTTATATCTACAAGTTTGTTCAGTGATAGTACCGGCTGTCAATAACGGCATCTATTCCACGTCAAGATGTTCACTCTTTCTGTCTTAGTTTGATCTTGACAGCTACACTGCCATAAACTGCATATCAACACTGAACAAAAAACTAAGTTCTGTTCAACACTTTACATACTCAGACATGTACAATCTCTAAAAAGTTAAAAGGTGTCACATGCACAACGTACTGTAACATGCACAAAATGAATGCCACAATATATGTGAGTATGTTACATTTGGACAGCCACATACAGCGTCCGGGGAGCAACTTGGGGTTCAGTGTCTTGCTCAAGGACACTTTGACATGTGGCCGGAGGAGCCTGGGATCGAACCACTAATCTTGTGGTTGAGCGCTCTACCTCTGAGCCACAGCATCTAGACTGTTTTCCCTTATTTATCAGCGGCACTGCTCATCCACAGCAGAATGTAACAACAATTTAAATGATACAAGCAGGCAGCACTTACAGTATATTTGCCTGTATTATTTTGTCATGGGTTTTATTATAGCAACTATTGGTCTTTGACAATAAACAAAGGAACACCACCTTCTGTGCCAGAAAAATCCCTTCAGCTCAATGTGGCACTTCACCCTCTGTATTGGACTCTTTTCGGATGGTGGATTGTAAAAAAAAGAATTCTAGAGACTTATTCATGACAAAAGCAGACTTCTTGGCAGAGACTCAGGTACTGTGGGATCAGAATCAGAATATAAACACTGAGTACATGGTCACAGGATGGCTCTTAAATTGGGACTTTTTCATACTGTTAATCACGATTGTATTTAATAGCGCCATAATATCATGGAAATCTCAAAGAAATGCTGCACAAATTTAGCTTTGCAGTCCTTTCTAACTGCACACCCCCAGACTGTTTTCATTTTCAGAGTTGTAGTCTTCAGCTTTAACCAATGCTGAATTTGTCAGACTTGGAGCAGCTCCCTCCAGAGCCACAAAAAGCGTATATAACTTTTTCTTTTTCACATATGCAGTAGCACTTGCCAAGATCTGTAGATGACCACAAGACTACTTTGACAGTTTTCCTTTAGCTCGTTTGGTTGCCATTGACCTTGGCCACCTCTAACACATTATCACACATTTAAGGGGAATTCTAATATTTTTCAACCTGGGTCTTATACTCATAAATGTGTCCATTCTGACTATGGGTCATACTAATGGTGCACTTGCCACCTCCATTGTAGAGACTCTGGAAAAACATTGTATACTGGAGGAAGCATCGTGATCCTCCTGAAGCTTTCCAAATCATTTTAATTTTACATAATTTCAAAGGCATTTCTCTGAGTCCAAAATACAGACACAGGAAGTACATCCCTGAATTGATTGTAGTTAACTGCATGGGGATTTTATTCTAGACTAAAAAAACCTGTAATTTTCCTTTTTACACCATGTAGTCAAAGTAAGTTAAACCAATTCTAAATATTAATAATGAATAATAAAAAAAAGACAAAAGAGGATCTTTGTGGTTTTCTCTTGAATACTGACCTGATAACATTTTAGTACAGAGTATATATGAGAGTATATGCATATATGCACACTTCAGTAAGCATTGTATAAAAAAACACCCACAACTGTGTTTACAGCCTCTTTGGTGCTCGGTTGCTCCGCAAACATAATCGAGGATACAACAGCACAAAACATTTTGTTTTTAAATCAATCAATCAATTTCCTCCAGCTAAATCAAGTGCATGTATTTCTATAATTTGCATGTATTTCTATAATTTGACTAAAAGGCAGGATGCATGTCCTCCACATTGTTCACAAGGTTGACATGCACAGTGCAGGCTTGGTGGCCTCTGCATGCAGTTAACATGTAAAATTAAACTAATGTAATAACCACAGAGCCTAGAAGGGATGAGGCTTTTCATGGAGGAAGATTTATAGTTTTTGAGCGCAGAAGAATCTCCATTTCCTGAATTAGAAGCGAACTGACCCCAGCCCTGCGACAATAGTTGGCGTGTAGCGTTAGAACATCTGCCAGACATTAGTCAAACACACTATTGCCTGAATGATGAGGCTTCTGAGGGGGTTGTAAATTACAATGGAAAAGAGGGGCAATATCCATCAGTCCATCCATCCATCTGTGTGTGTGGGTGTGTGTGTGTGTGTGTCTGTGTGGGTGTGTGTGTGTGTCCGGACCCTCGGACAAAAGGCCTGCTGCTGCTACGTTGGCCAAAAGCTCTGCTGGTCAGACTTAATGAACCTTACCCTACCCCCCCCGCTCCAGCACACGCACGCACGCACGCACGCACGCACGCACGCACGCACGCACGCACGCACGCACGCACACACACACACACACACACACACACACACACACACACACGCACCGCCCATCCCCCCTGCTCCCTCTCCAACTCTACCTTGGCCTGCAGTGGCTGTGTCACTGCTAATATTGACGACCCCCCCCCCCCCCCCCCCCCCCCCTCTGCTTTGGCCGGCAACCGCTGTTGTCCACATCTCACCTCATCCATAGTAGACAGTATTGATTTTCAGCACAGAAAATAAAAAAGGCCATGAATTTTAATGCCTCACTGTCTGTCTGTCTGTTGCCCGCCCTCTCTCCCCTTTTCTCTCCCTCTCCCATTCTCTTAGTACTCATCTTCACCTCCTCTCCTTTTATTCTCGGAGCCTTATCTCTCTCTCCCTTTCTCTGATGTAGCTCTCTGTCTGTCCATCCCTTCCTCTCTCTCTCACTTTCTTTCTTCTCTGACCAATGGCATCTCTCTCTATCTCTCTGTCCTTTCACCAAACCCACCCACCATCATTCTCTCTCTCTCTCTCTCTCTCTCTCTCTCTCTCTCTGTTTTTCTTTCTCTCATTTTTGTCCTGAGGGAAGGATAGGGGAAAGAAAAAAGTGGTGAGGCAGGTGTGGAGGATGCAATGATGTGTGTGTGGTCATTTGCCATTTCCAAGCTTATACAGTACCAACCTTGTTAACTAATAGATGTGTGTGTGAAGAAGGAAAAGTGTGAAAGTGTGTGGTAGGATTTTGAAAGAATTCCAATATTTGAAAATAAAAAAATCTGTCTTATGTCTTATTAAAACATTAGCTCACTAAAAATCACAGACAGTATTGCATCATTATTTAGTTGAACCGTCTTTCTTTTTTTTTAATTCTTTTTTTTACAAATTCCAGCTCTAAAACCAGCGAACCGTTTCACACTTTCTTACCTTCGACTACGGCTGCAGCAGAGCTCTATTGGATTTTTCCAGTTTTTCAGATGGTTATTAAGCCTGAGAGTAGCAACTGGTGACCACTACATTTTAAGCTAATGCTGAGTATGATGTTATAAAAAGAAAAACACACCCTACTGTTTCCCTCATCTGCTGGAATCATGTTTCAACAGTGATGCACTGTATGCACTTTTATCAATATGTACAACCACAGTACTGAAGGGAGAAAACTGACAAGTTGGAACATAGTAATTTCACCACTCAGGAACAGAAGAAGAAAGTGGCAGCTGTCATCAATGACAAGTTGCATGCTTCTTTCGTTGTCAGGTAAAATCTCTGTTTTAGGGATGAAGAAAAAGATTTTCTGTTGAGTTTTTCTGAAATTGTAATATCAGCTTTCATGGTTCATATAGTCTCGCATTGCCAGCTCTATCTCCACAGCGCTGTGGAGTAAGGTCTGGCTACACCACACATACATTCTGGGATAGGAGAAAATAAAACGCTCTGAGTTGTTTGCATTTCTTTAAACTAGTGGTGGGCATAGATACATTTTTTTAATCTAGATTAATCTCACTGTAATCTTGGAATTAATCTAGATTAATCTAGATTAAAATGGCTCATTTGAATTCTGCCGAAGGCATTCAGAATATGTGTGCTACCCAAATAATGACTAAAAGTAAGTCTTTGAGAATGGGTTTCTCAAGCCAGGTGGCGCATTAGACCAGGGGCTCATCTCCTGTTTCCTAAATGCACTGAATGCATCACAAACTAACTACGACTAGTTAACTTTCTAAAGCGGGCGAAATCGCTTGTTTGCTAAGAGTCGGTTAGGACTCTAACATTAACACACTGGACGCAAGTGACAGAGAGACGCAGGAGAGCAGGCAAGGAAATATGCTGCTGAACAAATACGCTGCATGTTTTAAATAGCGTTAAAAAAATTAATAAACGCAAGTGCGGCGGGCGGTGTGCACATTAGTCTGTGTGGGAAACACTGTTACTAACTGTTTATTCAGTTAAACATAAATTTTGAACTGTTTTACAGTCAGTAGGCTGTATACATCCGCGCTAAAATATCAAGGTGAAAGTCATCATAGCTTGCGTAGTATCCTATAGACCAGCTCCTAATCCAACTTTGAGAATAGATTAACGGCGATATTTTTTTTATCGCCCGGTGAGAGTCTCACGTTAACGCAGCACGTTAACGCCGATAACGGCCCACCACTACTTTAAACCAATCACAATCGTCTTCGGTTTACACACAATACAGTAACGTGAGCTATTTAAATTAGCCGTATACATATACATGGTTAAACGTAATTTGCTTTTACCAGTGTATTGCTGTGTGTACTTGGTCCACAGCAATCCCCCATAGGCCCTAAAACGTCCCAGTTAGATAGTAAATGCCGTAAACATATTCTTTGTAAATCTTTACAGCCAATTTCTGAAAAAACAAACAAACAAAAAAACAGACAGACCGGCCATGCTACACAATCCACATTTTCTTCAGAACATGTCATTTTCAGCGTGTGGCTTGCTTGCTAGCTCAATTTTTGTTTTTGTTTTCTGAAGCGAACAGAACAGCAACACACAGAGAGCGGAAGGTGAGGGACGTCTGGGACGTCAGGCAACTATCCTGAAAATCTACTTCCGTTGATCCAGACTACGATTGTTACAACTCACTTAGTACACAAATAACAAGCTTTCAGTTACATGCATTTCCTTGGATAGCAGTGCAATTTTTTTACTCTCCAAATACATAAACTGAATTCTCTGTGCCAAACTGGTTTGAATTAGTTTAAACCACCAGCTAACTGCATATGACATGTGGCTCCGAAATGACTGTAACCTGCGATCAGATGCATTCAGACTCACGCAGTGTAGGACCGAGGTCAAAGATAAAGATAATCCCTAAACACTACAGAGCTCCATTGGAAAAAAAAATTGATATCTCAAGTTATATATTTATCAAAATTGTGAGAAAAGACACACACACACACACACGCACAGAGAGAGAGAGAGAGAGAGAGAGAGAGAGAGAGAGAGAGAGAGAGAGAGAGAGAGAGAGAGAGAGAGAGAGAGAGAGAGAGAGAGAAGAACAGGTTTAATGCTATATAAAATTTAAAAAAAGCATTCTTTTGTCTGTGTAAAGTTACCATGACACGGCAGCCTCGGCATACACAACAGGCTCATGTGAACAATTAAACAGTCAGTGCAGTGACTACATACATCTCAGAACAACCATTAATAGCTGGCTAGCTTTGGCTTAGAGGGCAGAAGTCATTCTCCATTTGCTGGATAACCTTCAGGCTAGCTCAATCGACTGTCAATTGGAATGCTTTCAAAACAAACTCTGGCCCATTATCAGCAAGAATGCCCCAAACACAAGCAGTGGGTTAAATGTCAGATGCCTAAACAAATTGGTTTCACACTTAACATATCCCTGGGACTGTTAGGAATGTTACCTAGCTTTTTCATGAACAAAAAAAGAAAACACAAAACACAACATATTTGTATTTTTTCTAAGAATAATATGTGTGGAATGTGCAGAATACAATGGTAAGATTTTTTTGTATTATTTTGCACTGAGTGGGTGTACTCTGCAGGCTAACAGTGCTGCACTGGGACAATGGAGGTGTTTTTCAGTTTATTGTCAGTAGATGGTTCATTCATTGCATTCATTCACTCCCACATGTACAAATTGAAGGATAGTAATTAAGAACCTATAAGAACACACATGAATACAAATTCCTAAATCACAAATCCTCTGCCAAACACAAACTAATATGACCCTTACTGGCCAAAACCATCACTTTCCAGCCTTCCTTACTGACAATACACTTAAACACAAGGAGCCTCCAAATCCTTTTAATCCACTCATCCACTCAATGTCAAGTCCACCGTCTGTGCGTCCGTCTGGCTAGCTAACCCGGGCCCCACCCACCTTGACCCTGACCCTAAGACCGCAGCACCAACCCCCAAGCAGGCCCCTCAGTGAAGGCTACAATAGAGCTCGACAAAAACAAAAGGACTTAAGATTGTAAAGGTGAAATGCTATAACGACAACTGACTGCCCATCATCCTACCTAGAGTAAATACTACACTACAAAAATAAGTCAAATGTTTTTTGTATGGATTATACTGTTTCTGTTATTTTACTTTCCCTCATTGATATAAATGGAATAGACAAAATACCGTAGTAGAAACGCCGGTTAGTGTAACGCAACACAATTCAACAGCACTACAAACTACAAGCTCCAAAATGATCATACAGTTCAACCTCTTTAAAACAGTATTTTCATAACAGCAGAACATTATAACCTTCGTGAATGTACAATTTATTGCAGGACTATTAGACCTCATTAGTTTAAGCTAGGTGTACCTAATAAACTATTAAAGTAGCTGAAAGTCTCATAACCACGGTTAATTACCAAATAAATTTCACATGTTCTGAGTAATACGATTTCCAGCCTTAATAGCAGATTAAATCACCAACCAAAAACAGATATGTTTGTCAGAGGGAAGCTGACCCCAGAGTATGACCTCAGCCCATCCCCAAAACACCGGCCCACCATCTCTCTCTGACCCCCGATAAAAAATGAGCATGCCAAACACTGGTTCCCCACCCTCCCCCGTTCCCGGCAGCCTGCCAGGTCTGGTCTGTTGTGGCCTGGCCTGGCCTGGCCCTGGATGGCCTGGCTTGTCCCGGGACTTGAACTTGAGACGTGACACAACAGCCTGGCCAGGCGTGGACAGATGAAAGAAAAGAATAGGCCGGTGACGGGCCGCTTGCATATGAATCACTTGGGCAAATGGAGAGGGGAGGGGTGGGGTTAGAGGGTTAAGGGTAAAGGTCAACCCCCCGCATCCCAGGGTCCTGCACAGACCGCTCCCTAACTGACGAGCAGACAAAGGAGATGCGGAGGGGGTTCGGGATGACATGGTGCGCCGAGTGCTCGGACCCCTGCTGCCCCCCCACCAGGAGGAAGGAGGGGGGAGTAGGGGGCTGGGAAATGAACACACGCACATACACACACACACAGGCAGGCAGGCAGATGCGCTATGCAAACACACCGAGGCTCACATGTGCCACAGCTGAGGGACAAAAACATTCGGACACACACACTCCGACCAACAGACGCCCACACACACTTAAGTCCATTTCATCTGAAAACACACACAAACACACACTTGGGCCTCAACTCACATGAATGAGCACACTGAGGACATTTGCATCAATATTTTATCACGTCTAAATTCAAATGTTAACATTTGTGCACACTGCTGTGATGAGCACAGGGAGCACTTTACTCTGCGATCATTGGTTATGTTGAAATAGACTAAATCATTAACGGGCTCCTCAGTACAGTATTTGAAGCTCATTATCCTATTAAATAAATATAGCTTTTGTGTTGGTGGTTAAATCACCAAAAATCACAGAAACCTCAAGGTAAATCTGTATCTATTTCAGGTTTCCAAAAGACCACAATGATTCACGTTACAAATGTGGTGTTTGGAATAAAACAAAAAGAAAAAACATACTTGTCTTAACCTGTAGGTTTCAGTTTCCGTCAGCTGATTAGAAAACCCATGGTCACAGGATTGATTCCGTCTACGGGTCATGTGTCCTTGGGCGAGATACCAAATTTCTATCACGCTGCAGCCTGACCCTAATAAATATTTGATTTTACAAGCCTAGGTGATTACGATTTACACATTGGCTGTATATTGCATGAAAAACGTAATCACCTACTGAGTAGAATGAGGAAATATATCACTTTAATGGAGATAGCTTGATGTAATGACTTTATATCTTCTGGGAGTGTGGTTATTGTGATCAATGCAGCTCAAATGTTGCCTCTTAAAGGCTGCATTAAGCTCAACTCACATTACGAATCCTTTCAGATCATATCGTACCATCTAGTTTAGATTAAATACGGGGTGAGAGCTAATAATCACACCCATAAGTGAGTAACATTATTGACACTGAAGTACTGAGTCAGAAATAACCTGCTGTTTGAGAGTGTCAGTATTTCCTGGCTCAGCTCTAGGCCAACTAGGTGCAAATAAACTGAATGCTTTGTCTTCTCCAGTAATGGATGACTGACAGACTGTCTGAGTGAACTGCCATCCAACCATGTTCTCTGACCACGACAAGACTGGAGCTGCAGAGCTGGTAGCAGAAAACAACTGTGTGTGTGTGTGTATGTGTGTGTGTAACAGAACATGACGATGGTCATCGGTGATCCCTCACTGCCTCAGGCGAACACTAGCTAAATGTACCTCACTCAGTCAGCAAGACACTGACATGGATAGAGGATCTGCTTGTGTGTGTGTGTGTGTGTGTGTGTGTGAGAGAGAGTGTAAAAGCCATGCATCCAGATAGCGATAGCTGTGTAGCTCCAGCGACCATGTTTGAGCTAAGCTGCTGTGTTGTGTGCTATCACTGCTGCTGCTGCGGTGAGATAGATAGGAGGAATGGAGCAGGCCGGGGCCCTTTTAAACCCCCAGAGAGCAGAAAGGGAGTGAGTGCTGGGCCTAAATGCAGAATCTCCTTAGCTTCTACCCCCGAGGGACGCAGACACAGGGCCATTTTCTGGGAGAGAATCATGCCACCAAGCGGACAGCGGATTTACCATATTCATACCACTCTTTACAGCGGAGGAGGAGGGGGGAGAGGATCTTCACCTGTCCCATTTGCTGCTATGACTGTATGTGGCTGCACCAGCTCGCACGGCTGCTGAAAACCCTGAGGGGAAACCATTAAGGAGAACCTCGCTCACTCCCGCATTTCTCTCCCTCTTCCCCCATTTCTGCCTCCCCCCCCTCCCCGCATCTCCCTGCCTCCCTTTTTTATATATGAAGTATGAAGCCTCTCTCATTCATTCGATATCCCCACTAATAAGGCAGGGTGGTTCAGCCAAGGCCAAAGCTAAAATCTGGCAATATCGCCTGTCTATGTAGAAGTGGCAGGAATAAAAGGGGGGTTGGGGAAGCTGTAAACAGCTATTTTCCAGGCACAGGCCCTGATGAAAGATGTGTAGCTGCTTAAAAGTACAGCTGGTATATTGCTGCTGCTGCCAGCATCGAGAAAACAGCCCAGATTCATATCAATGGCTTTGATTGAAGGACCGGGAGAAACCCGCCGGAGGACGGTTTGTCAGAGATGTTAACGTGTGTGTGTGTGTGTGTGTGTGTGTGTGTGTGTGTGTGTGTGTGTGTGTGTGTGTGTGTGTGTGTGTGTGTGTGTGTGTGGATTGGGATTTGTCGAAAGATTTGTTTAGATATCTGTGTGGAATGAAGAGTGTGTGAGGATGGTGTCCGCGGATGCTTATGTTCACCAGTGTGTGCGTGTGTGTGCAATGTGCGTAAATAAGCGAGACAGGGTGTGTGTGTGTGTGTGTGTGTGTGTGTGTGTGTGTGTGTGTGTGTGTGTGTGTACTATGTAGATTGAGGTAGGGAGTATTAGAGAGAGTGGGGCAGGCAGGCTAACAGATTCATATCCAATATGAAGAGGTTAAAGTGACGAGTCCAATCCTCCTCACAAAGCAAAGAGAGAATGAGATTGAGATGCGGGAGGAGGGAGAGCAAGGAGGAAGAAGAAAAAGAGGAGGAAGGAGGGGTGTAGTACAACAGATTAATTTCACTTCTGCACTGAGCACTCTTCTGCAAGAGAAAAAAGGCTAAAGGAAAAAAAGAGGTTTTTTCCGCTCCTTTATCTGATGCAGTAAACGTGTGTGTACTGTATGTGGGAGAGATTGGAGCCATGGAGTGTGAAGACGATTATGTGTTCAAAACTGCTTTGAGTACGTCTGGCCTCTGTAAATCTGAGGGGGGGATACATCGCAACTTCACAGGCCGACTAAGGTACTTTAAATCATGTAGAGCGGCTAAAAAAAACTGCATTTTATTACACATCTGAGTGAGAAGCCTTATAAATATGTGCAATTTTAATTAAAACAAAACTTTATCAGAAATGTGTTGTTTGTTTTAGATATACCTCTCATTCCTGTCAATTGTGACTATTTTCTAATGATTTTCATGCTTTTTCTGTTCCTCAACAACGCCTTTCGTGGCAGACGTACAGTGTCTCATGATGGTGAGGTTCTCCAGTTCATAAGCAGTTTAGCAGGTTTAAGTATGAGTATAATGTCAGCAGCCCACGTTGAACCACTAACCTTTTAGTTGCTAGGTAACCGTCCTAACCAAACAGCCAATATGTTTATGTTTTGATGTATAGTTAAATATGTATGAGTGTAGGTATTAGAATGCATGCCATAAATAACAGTTTAACCAATATCTGACATTCAAATGCAGTTGTAAATGTGAGCTACGCTAGATGCACTTGATTTAAAGTAATACTCTCTCATACTCATACATTGTTAAATATCAATGAGCTGAGATGTTTAGAGCGTTTCAGGAGTTATTATATGATGAAGTGGTGTAATGTGCCTACTTTCACTCAACCAGATTTGTGATTTCTTCCTACATTTCCCAGAGTGCCTTTTTTTTTTTTTTTTTTTTTTTACAGAACCCAGAGAAAGAGCCTGAAGTTTTATGTCACATAAACGGCAATAGTGAAAACGACAGCGTTTCCAGTCCAGAGGGATTTGAACCCTTATGCAAAAAGACCCAACATGTCTTATTGATGACTACTCTGCAGTGGCTTCACTCTGTATGATTGTTACACATTGGTACAAAATGGTGGGTGCACAAAGAGGCCTTTGCTCTTTCCATCTGAGCCCAAAACCTGATGTTTTCACTGTTGATGTTTTAGACAGGTAAAACATGTTCTGCAATTAGACTCCACTGTAGCTGCTGAAGATGTCTCAACGTGACACCGTGCAATCTGTACTGGGCCAGTTATCTAAGAAAAAATAAGAAAACTACACCTTTAAACAACAAAATGGACCCAATAATGCAAGGTACCCAGCAGCTCCTTTTCATTGTGATTGCGTGATGTTTTTGTTGTTGCTTTAAGTCACCAGGCACTCAAACTGGATTCACAGGTACATTAGATGCAGTACATACAGCCAATCACCATCAGCCAAGTACTTGTGGTGAATAACTCACTGTCTAGCATTGCTCTTAGTCTGTTTTTATGCTTGTTGAAATTGCACATTTACAGTCCCACTTTTTTACCTTACTGTTGTGCGTTGACAGTGGAGGCAGTTGAGGTTGACTGTTAACAAAGCAAAAGTTCAAAGCAAGAAAAAGAAAAGAAATCCAAATGAATATTAAAACACCAAACATGTGTTTCATACTTTTGTGCCCACATCTGGTGGACAGTACAATTAGGAGCAGCATCAGCTGTACAGTCTGCTGAAAACACCTTCTAAAAGCCCTTGAGCTTGTAGTCTGGCGACAGCATACGTGGGTGAAAATGAGTCACAGAGAGTAAGTGCATGTATGTATTTGAAAGCGTGCGTGTGTGTGTGTCTGTGTGTAATGTGGGTAGGGGGTTAGTTGAGTACAGCAGATTGAAGCACTAACCAGAGCACTCAGATTTATTAAAAAGGGCCAGACCCAGTGCCTGTCCAATCCCCCCGCCCCCTTCATTCTCTCTCCATCCTCTATTGTTGTCACTTTACTTCTGTCTCTGTGCATACATACAGCCCCCCCCCCCCCCCCACACACACACACACACACACACACACACATACACACACCATCCTGCATGATATTACGTTTTTCACTAAAAAAAACTCCATAGTCACCGCTGGTCCCTCAATAAGAGGCTGAGTAGAAGGAGGGGTCGGGGGAAGGAGAGGAAGGACGTGGTGTTCCTGAGGTAAATGGGGACCCCAACCCCTCCCCTCTATCCATCCTCCCCTCTCCTCACACACCCCCTTTCTCTCCTCCACGTTCATTACCATAACCCCTGTCCGCTAAATTAAATTGGGGGTCTAAATCTCCTCTCTTCCCCCCAAAACAGCACTGACCACCAGCCAAGGGAATAGACGGGTGGAGAGAGGAGACAAAAGAGGTGGAAACCAATCTAACTAACCCCACTTTTGTCATCCGACTTTATTAGCTAAATGTATCAGCGGAGGAAAGAAATGCATTGTTGGCTGCGGGGATTCATATTGCTTAGGAACACACGCACACACACACACACACACACACACAGTTGCAGACATGCAAAAGGGCCGCACAAAGGACACGCGTTGGCTCTCTGCGTGTGGTTTATTCGATACAAACTATGTTGGCGAGCATAAAACGTCCCTGCGGCGCTGCAAACAGTGAGATTACATTACAGTGGCGCCCATAAACATGCAAACACTCAGAGAGGAAAGTGTACTTAAGCACAGGCACACAGACACAGGAACACACACACACTCACAAACACACCGTTCTGCTTATCCACGGCCCTGTCCTTTTAATCTCTATAAAAAAAGTCAGACAGCTTTGAGACGGCAGAAGCGTGCATCAAGACGAGCTTACTCACACTTCCACAGAAAGGTTTTGCGTGAGATCACACACTGGCTTCATTATGTCAGGGACCTGTGAAGGAGGACAGGAGCCTTTCCTAAGCCCTGTTCTCTCTATTCATGCCTTCAGGTTAGCACAAAGGACCAGCACTTCTGTATTACACACACACCAGCAGCAGGCAGTGATGGACATTAGCTAACAGAGAAGCACACACACCTGCTGGAGATCACACACATGTGCAGAACTACAGTACAACCTTCTACACACCCACAAAAACACACAGACCATAGCATTACTATGTTCTTTAAACATTTGAAATATAGATTTGTATTTATTATGTTACCTAAAAGATTATTTGGATCTGGCCTATATCTTAACACATTTAGCACAGGAGACATTGTGCTTCAACAGGTCTACGGGATATATTTCCCCATAAATCAGATCTTGGGTGGAAATAGCATGCTAGCTAACTAGCCAGCAGCCACAGCGGGCTGCTCAGTCCCTCCGCTCCCCACCACAAGGAGACTTCTTTGCCGAGAGAATGGATGACAGCCGGGAGATGAACAATCTGGTTAGCCATCTTCCAATGTCCGCTGTCGTCCCAGCAGGGAGTAAGGCAGAGGGACTGTAGGCTGATTCAAGCAAATGCTTTTGTTGTATGTATCATAGCAACGGTGTGTATATGTATGTTTACATTTTTGAATGACCAATAGCTTACCGCCGCCTGCTGGCATGGAGAGTTATGTCCTCTCACGCAGGCGCAGATCGTACACGCTAGTTCATCGTCAACTGTAGTCTTTGCGGTGTGTTCAAGTGCAATTATTTGGCCAAGACAAAGGCGACGTGATTGGGACATGAGGCAACGCCACAGTCGGCCTTCATCTGCACTTGTTCTTGGCCGTCTGCCTGGTGTGTCAGCACTATTATGGTCTCTTTTCTTTCTACCTTCCCTTCTTACAGCTGAACACCCAGTAGCACGCCAGGCCAAGGTAGGAAATTATAGTGATGGAGGGAGTGAAAGGAGGGATGGAGAGGGTGAAGAGAAGGAATGTGAGCCATGAGACGAATGAATAGGCACGGGGTTCTTTATGGCATTTATGTGCGCTGAGGAGAAAGCGTATATAGACGGACACCTTGTTGGACAAAGGGGGAGCACACACTGAGTGCATTCGATTAGGGGTGCGCATTGGTGTTAAACCAAAAAAGGTCCCCTGCTGTGGCCAGGATTCATTATTTAGTAGGGGTGTAAAATGGACACTGGCCTGTATACACACACACACACAAGTACTAAGATGAGCCATCAGGCCATCAGGGAAACACCAATTTACACACACACACACACACACACACACACACACACACACACACACACACACACACACACACACACACACACACACACACACACACACACACACACACACACACACACACACACACACACAGGGTAGAAAAGGGTACTCAGAAAGTACTCCTGTTTACACGCACATAAATACCATAAATGTACACACAAATGGCCACAAACGCACACTAACACACACACTTACATATGATTGGTGATTACAAACCCAAAGAGAGCGAGACACACGGGGAAGTCAAATATAGCCTGAGTACAGCCAATTTAGCCCTTAATGGTCTTTGCGAACATCAAGAGCACAAGACGAAGATGACTGTCCAATGGATGGTGCGTGTGTGTGTGTGTGTGTGTGTGTGTGTGTGTGTGTGTGTGTGTGTGTGTGTGTGTGTGAGAGTGAGTGTGTGTGTTTGGAGGAGGACAGTATTTACCTAGGGTCCTTTCCTCCTATATATGTGTCTAATGGCCTATGAATGTTTCCACGGTAACAATGACAGTTTGAGCTGGTTGGGTGGACCGACATAAGGACAGTAGCACAGGGGAAGCAGAGTTCAGGTGACCATATGTGGTTGTGGGGGGATTTTTATTTGATACCTGCACAGCAGGTTGTGTCCATGGTATGAAATGACTTTTATCATCTATGTGTAACAAAGGGGTCTACATGTGTATGTGTTCCCTGCGGCATTCACAGGTTTGTGCATGTGTAAAGATAATGTACAGTTCACGTATGTGCGTGGAGGTGGATAAAATATATGACTATTTTGCTCCCGTATATCGATAGTAACTGAGGTGAGATGTGTGGTAGGTTTTTGGCAGGAAATACCTGCTGGCACACAGAAAGTAATGCGTTATTGTCAATTTTGGACTTCAACAAACATACTGTAAGCTCAATCTTCAGGAAAAATGCAAGAAAAAAAGATGACCTGCTTGATATGATTTGATGTGTAAGTATCGTTCACATCAAGTAACACGGTAACGTTTGCTAAAACCATGATGACACTGACACCTTTTTCAGCGACTTTACAGGACTTTACATACTGTATGAGAAAAGTGTGCATATGTGCATGTGAAGTTAGCATTGTGTACGAACTGGTTTGACAGCAATGCCAGTCGAATGTGTAAATACTTATCTATAATATACTATATATCTGCATGCATGTGTTTCAGACACGACACATCCTCAGATAGAGTTTGTTTGTGTGTGTGTGTGTGTGTGTGTGTGTGTGTGTGTGTGTGTGTGTGTGCAGAGCAGTGGGTGGGGGGTGAAGCGGCTTAACGCAATAAAGCATGTTGTATTGACATCTGTGTTGTGTCTATTGATTCCCCATTATGGAGCTAACAAACCCGCCTGGACGCTTTGTCATTCGCAATCACGTTAGCACTGGGACTCACCAACAACGCTGCCCCTTTTAAAATCTGATCCATACACACACACACACACACACACACACACACACACACACACACACACACACACACACACACACACACACACACACACACACACACACACACACACACACACACACACACGGAGAAGCAGGTGTCCTGACATGCACACACTTTCTTGCATTCCTACACATTCACAGCAATCGTTCATGTCAACACACACACCCAGTCCACCCACACACTCACGTTAGAAACACAAATTCTCATGCACACATATCAACAGTCTACACACACGCACACAAATGGGGTGGCGGGAGAGTAGTCAATGCTGGCTAATCAATAGCGGTGGAAGGTTAAAACCGCTTGCACAATGGGCAGCTATGAGCTTGCGGTTTCCAGATAAACCACACATGCCGGACAGATCCATAACTGACCTCAACGCGCAATTACTGAATCGTCTACCTGTCTTCCTGCTTCTCTCACACACGCGCACACACGCACGCACGCACGCACACACACACACACACACACACACACACACACACACACACACACACACACACACACACACACACACACACACACACACAGGGTAGAAACGGGTACTCAGAAAGTACTCCTGTTTACACGCACATAAATACCATAAATGTACACACAAATGGCCACAAACGCACACTAACACACACACTTACATATGATTGGTGATTACAAACCCAAAGAGAGCGAGACACACCTGCTCATACACACCTCTTTCACACAAACTTTCCGACATATGCTCATATACACAAACACACTGAAAAACACAGATACTATGTACCTCTACAAGAAATACTACTCCAACCTGAACCACTTCTCTGCCTTCCTCTCTGCACAAACACAAATAATTGCATACACACTTTTGCACACAAACACATGGACACACACACACATACATCCAATTAATCCAGGCACAGGGGCCTTTGCCCAGGCCCAGTTTGGTGTGGCCCAGACAACATAACCCCCTCCTGGGCACCACGAGGTGAAGATCCTGGGTGGGAGAGGAGGTAGTTATTGAGCAGCACCGAGCACTTTGTGTGTGTGTGTGTGTGTGTGTGTGTGTGTGGGCAGGAGGTTTGTGCTTTGAACTCTGCGATAAAAGTTTGTCTGCACGGTTATTAAACAATAGGATAGAATAGCACACACTATTGCCACATTCCCTTACTGTTTCAGTATCTTCCAGAATGTTGTTGCTGTGGTAATTTGGATTTAACCGTCATAAGATTTTTTGGTTTGTTTGTTTCCTTTGTTGTATTTGTTGTATTTTTTTAAAGAGCTCTTTTTGTTTGATCGTATATCATTATGACTTTTCATCACTTGCATGGTTTACTACTGTGTAAAGACGTAAACTAACTAGAAAAGCAGATCGTAGAACAGAAGAGGGTGGACCAGATAATTTAATCAACACTGGACTGAATAACTACAGCTTGGATAAGAGGCCTCCCAGAGCAGCCAACATAAATAAACCATCCCTCTCAATCCAGACACATGCCTTCTCTCTGTGAATTTGACAGCTCTCAGTTTTATATGGGCCTTAGTGGCCCTGGAGGATTTTACAGCAGTGTACATAAAATAAAAGAGCATTTAGATTTCCTTTGTTGTGGTGCAGAGCAGGGACAGAGCAGCCGCAGCTACAGGTCCCTCTTCGCCCTGCCTGCCCTCTGAAAACCACACAGCAGAGGAGACTGTCTGGTCAGATCTCTGAGCAGCACAGAAGCCAAGCTTTTTGAATCTTTGTAGCAAAGATCTGATGCTTGCAATGAACTAAGGAGTTAATATGTGTAGATGCACAGTACACATATTAATTACCAGCAAACAAGTAAGAATTCAATGAGGAGCTAGGCTTTAGGACAAAGGATGTGGTATCTCCTCTCCTTTCTTTTCTCCTTCCTGCTGGTTTATGACCACAGTAGACATAGATGAGGTGTCTGGGTTCATTCACATCGCCACCCAGTCAGCTCTTGTTGTCCACTCTTGTTCAGTATTGAAACTACTTACTCTGCACATGGTGATAAATGAAAACCTCTAAACTGATCACAATAAATCACTAAAAAGTGAGTGTTGCAAAAAATGAAGATGCGCGCCATGAAAAATACCAAAGGTGTTCAAGTACTACTGGTCTTGAAAACCAACGCATGCCTTTTGTTTTGGGAGGTATGATGTTTTAATTCCACTACAACATGCTAAAAAGTAAACAAATAAGATGGAGTACCTTAATGTAGTAAAAGGCATCAATTCACCAAATGCAATGAGTTGTTTGTCTGCATACTTAATGAGTTAAATGATCCACTGACTGTAATTATCTTTGCAGTCATACAGCAGTATTGTCATGTGGTTCAATACCAGTGGATGAGTCCATATTTATACAATTGAGATTTCTTTTTATATTCCAGTACATGCAGATATTCACTATGGTTAAACTTTTCCATTTCCATACACAGTAACAATATATCCACTAATAGAGGGAGCTTCTAAACCAGAATGTACACTGTCATAAGGACACTAAAACACTTAAACATGGATTTCCTTTAGTGTTAGCAGTTAATAAAGAGACCCAACCCATTGGCTTAATGGCACGTGACAGTCTGAGACGGTTTACTTTGTCTTCAAGTGAACAATTTATTTACAAAGATATATTACTGGGCAATTAAACAAAAAAATAAAACGTGCAAAGAAAACATCTTCATTCTCCGATAACAAATTCAATCCAGTGACTGTTTTAAAAGCGTTTTGCTGTGGTGATGTGTCCTAGGCCCAGCTGAGCTGAGGCCAGCAGTCTCAACACCGTAGTGTTAAAGAGTCGAGCTGACAAAAAAACCCATAAGCCCTCACTTCAGATCCACTGTAGGACCTGTCTGCTAGCATCTGCTGTTTAGGACCTCTCTCTCTCTCTCTCCTTCTCCACTGAACCTCACTCACCTCATCTTAGACGTTTGACAGCCCTGTCTTTGCACACAACACACACACACACACACACACACACACACACACACACACACACACACACACACACACACAAAATCGTACAGATGCACACATGCGCACCTTGGTCAAAGGCGCAGATCAGAGAGAGACAGAGAATTGTGGGTAACAGACTTAGCTAAAGTGGCTTATGGGGCCCGGCCAAACCACACCAGGCAAATCCAATTCAACAACCTCCCCGTCCATTGGGAACGAGAGAGAAAGGGAAAGAGAAAGAGAAAGAGAGACGAGAGTTTGCATTTTACTGAAAAGGCTTTCGTGTCAAGTGAATACTTCACAGAAATGGGAGTGAGAATGAGAAACAGGGGATTCTGAGTTTCCTTCTCTCCAGAGATTAAGGATGAAAGATGGAGAAAAGAGAAGGAAAAAACAGACGTGGAAATGAGGGATGAGTGTTGCCCTTTGCTCTCCTACAAAGTGTATTTCTCTCATGTGTATGGGCTGCTTATCAACATGTTTAAATAAAACAGCCTCCCATACAGACACTTTGACTCTTCTGTTCTCACAAGGATAAACACGAGAAAAGACTTGCTAGCTCACTCACACATTACACTTGTTCTACTCATGTTAAATCATTTACTTTATTTATTCCTCCATCATCATTCATTTGTTATACTGTTCATTACACGATTGATTCTTTCACCCAACCATGAATGTCGTTAAGCGTTTCATCTGTCCAATCACTGTATTAATTCCTTCACTCTCTCGCTCGCTCCGTTTCTTTCATTGCTTTGATCAATTCAATGCACTGATTCTTTCACCTGTTAATTCGCTAACTGATACTTTCACCTTCTTGATCATTTATTATTCATTCGTGCACTTGCTCATTCTGTTCCTCATTCAATCATTCACCCCCTCGGACCCAGCCTCCACCTCTTCTGCTTGTTCTCTCATCATGTCTTTCACTTTAATTTTAAATCCCCCCCCCCAAAAAAAAACAAAAAAACAAAAAAACACAGAAGCCAGTGGTTATGTGTCACCTGTCGAGGAGGCCAGAAGCGTCTCTCATTAAAAACCTACACCGTTTTTTCTCCTCTGACATCTACTTAAGGTGATAGTCTGAACTACCCCTGCACGGCTCGGCACAGCTCAACATACACACCTACCTCCCATCTGTCATTTGAAATTTCCGCCTGGGTGGATTAAGGGCGGTGGGGATGGGGACAGGGGGAGCCACTGGCATTGTTGCCCTCTGAGCACCCCCACTCCAACATGTAGACACACTTCAGTACACGCATGTGGTTTATGTTGGAACAGTGACCAACAAGTCACACTCGCCAAGTTTTAAAAGTCCCACAGATGAAAATAAAATAAAAATAAAGCAGGTGCGTTGAAAGCTGGATGACCTCTAACCCTTTAAGATAAACACACCAATCTAATATATTGACAGAAGAATACATTTCCGTTTAACTCATTTCCATTTTTTTGTTGTTGCTACAGTTCACTTTTAATTTTTATAAACCTGTTACTGCAGGAACTACTGTGAATTAAAGAATAATATGCTGAGCAAATATAACTGATGCAGCCCTTCAGGAATATTATAGGAACATCAGTGAGATGAAAAAAAATAACATAAAGAGCACTGCTCTTATTGATCACACTGCAAGTCACTAAAGCAATATTAGAGTGATCATAGGGTATTAAAGCGCAGCATAAAGCCATGATACGGTCCTTAAAGTAGGTATGTATTGATTGAAGTCCCTGTAGTGATAGGCCAATTATATATTAGTTTTACTACATAATAAAAGTAAGGTACAAAAGGATGCTTGTGTTTTTAGCAACAAATATGTAAACTTTATATTTGAATTTCAATTGAAAAAAAATGGAAAATGTCACTCCAGTCCAGTGAAACCAAACTTTCTCCCTGAGCCAACTTTGACTGTACTCGTTTTCCCAATGTGGCCCCAGTCGGAGATCAATACCTTCTGATCGATAGATGACCATGAATATTCCAGCCTAAGCTGACCGAGCAAGACTGCAGGAGAGGAGTGGAGCGGAGCGAGGAGAGAGGAGCCAGATGGGATGGAGGTTGAGATGGATGGATTGCCATGAATGAAAGAGGACAAGATGATGAGAGAGAGAGAGAGTGGCGCCTCTGTGAGACTGTGATGGATGCTAATGAGCCAAAATATTCATGCATCCAATTTTGGGTGTGTTTTACAGTTTGGATTCATGTGCAAGTAAGTATTTTAATTAAACTATCTGCCTTGCTACTGATTCAGTTTATTTCTATTAGCGGAGATACAGGGGAAAGATGGTAATGGAAAAAAAATTAAAATCAGGCTGAGATATTTAGTCATCTAATTCTTCAGATAATTTAACTTAGAATGACTTGTTTGTGTAATTTCAAGCAAAGCAGATACATCAAATTACAAGAAAAAAATGTGTAATTCAGGAGACAAGTTGGTTTGAATTTTACATACGTAAATTAAACCATCTCAACATCACCAAGAAATTACACTTGAAGACATTAAGGTTTGGGTGCATATCTTGCAGCTCTAAAATAACTTTCATATATGGAAAATGCTTGTGAGTTGTATGTTGTATCATATTAAGTAAAACATAGAGGATTAAAATAATGCACATGTATGTATGTATGTAATTTTTTTGTGCATACAAGTTGAATGGACCTTTAGTCAAATGTGAGATGAAACTGAGATAAGAAAATATAATGTTAATTGTAGCTAATTCTACCAGGTTAGAAATAAAAGGGGATTAAGCTAATGTTAATAAAGGGGCTTTCTTCTTTGTGTAGGTGCACAGTGGAGCAGTGGAGATATAAAGGACCAGTAGAAAAGAGTCTTACCGGGGCTGGACCGCGGAGCCAGCGAGGACTTGAGTCTCCAGGCGCTGAAGTCGGACGCTGTTCTCTGAAAGACGAAGGGGACCGGCAGGGGGACAAACATGGTCCTCTGTCGACCTGGGGGTCGTTCTTTTTTATTTTAGTCTCAGTTTTCTTCTTTTCTTATCCGTCGTGCTTCCGTCGTTCTTTGGCCTTTCTTCGTATGCTTTTCCAGGTTTGTGGAGAGCCGGTTGCAAAGACGCTTGGATGGTTTGAAAAGAAAAAAACAGAAAGATACTTTTTCTTCCGTGGATCGAGTAGTCCGTGTCTCAGCGGATTCACATTTCTCTGTTTTTAAGATGTGTGTGGCTCTGGGATACAGACGGATATTACGGTCCTCTCACTTGCGTCTTCTTGGAGTCAACTCGGCACACACACAAACACACGCACACACACGTACAGCGATGTGCAGGGCGCACAGCGACGACTGTTTAGCTTTTGGGAGAAAATGTAAAGCTGCTATCCATAAAGGCTAACACGGGCTGCAGGTGACTGGACAGCGGATGCTATCTGTTATCATGGCACCCATGTGAATCTAGTGCAGTTGGTGCTCCTCTCTCAGCCGCTCTCCATTGGATGTAACACAGACACAATTAGACTCCATTTATTGTGTCCAGACAGCTGTGCGTAAAGATCGCAGTGGCTCTCTGTCTCCGCCTCACCTCCTCGGAAGGGTCTGCTTTGGTTTAGGCTGTGAGAAGACAGATTTCTCCTCCCGCGCTGTCATGAAAAGTGTCAAACAAAACACTATCCAACCGGTGAATCGGTACAGAGAACTGTCCGTGTAACACTAGAGTTGCTTCTTTTTGGTTCTCGTAAAGATTTGGTTAGTAGCTGGCTGGTCTGCTGAAGAACACACGCACATGAAGCGACACAATAATAACACGCAAAACCACTATTTGGTAAAATATAGGAATAATCAAATCATAAGGTAAGGTTACGCAGGATCCTCCTGTCTGACTTTCGCTCCTCCCTCTCCTCCCCTCGCGGTTTCTCCCTCTTTCTCTACCGCGGGTCACCAATTAAAGCAAAAATCAATGGATAAATAAATGAATAAATCCATATCAATAAGTACACCTGTCTTCTGCTTTCCTCCTCCACTGAAGCACGAAAAGGAGGAGGGGGAAGCGGCACCCCTTTTCTTTTTACGCTGTAGTGTCTTTTCTTCGGCTCTGCTTCGCCATCCGCCGGTGTGTATCTCTCTCTCTCTCTTTAGCCTTTCTCTGTGTGTATCCTACGTGTGTGTGCGCGCGTATCTGCGTCCCCTCAGTTTATTTTGGGAACCCCGGTGGTTTCGGTCCTTCACCGCGCAGCCTGAACGCACTCTGGCATGGCAAAGCGCTCCGTCCGGGAGACAGACAAGAGATACCCAGCCCCCCTGTTTTTTTACCCCTTCCCTCCCCTCTGTCCCTCTACCCCCTTTCTCCCTCTACCCCTCACACATACGCACATATAGGCTACACAAACATACACACAACCCCACTTTCTCTGTCCATTTCTTTTTTTGCACACATTTATTGATACGTTTATTTTATCTGATGTGTCATATGGGGGCACTGAGATGAATATTAATTTATGACCGTACATTATGTAAAATATATTTAATAGGAGTCTATGTCGAATCACACACACACACACACACACACACACACACACACACACACACACACACACACACACACACACACACACACACACACACACGCGCGCGCGCTCTCTTATTGACCACTATTATCCCGTACAAGACGAGCAGGAATCCGGCCAATTGATCATCTGATTACTTCATTATAATGAAGTCAATAATCACATCATCGCCGGCCTCCGAAAATCGATCGCCTCTTCACAATGTGCGGTCATGAATTCAAAGGGGGGAACCTTTGATGTATATTTCAGCAGGTGGATCTCTCTCCAACTCTCTCTCTCATATAGATTTACATCGGTCTGGGCCAACGCAAGGTCACCTGCAGCACTCAACTAATGTATTTTTGTTTTAACTCACAGAGGTGAATAATCAAAGCCTGCAGAGCCAAGGGTGTTAAATTAGTAATTATTTTGGGCTCGGTAAGGCTACGTGCGTGCGTGCGTAAAATGTGCGTAAAATGTCAGTTGAGCTGAATCTAAATTGACTGTTTTTCCTATTAAGGGGTCGGTGAGAGTGTTTTAGTTGCCATGGTGTGTGTATGTGTGTGTCCGAGGGAAGGTGCCTCCCAGCCATCAACTCTCTCCTCTCCCCACTCCAGTCTAACTCCACCCGGCTGTCAGACGCACCGCCCCAATCTGCGCTGTGCATTTACACTCAAGATTATCGCCAACATAGATTTTTTTAAATAGAAAAATCTATACGCTAAATATCGCAATCAATAAAAGCAAATCGACCCCCCCCCCCCCAACACACACACGTTTCTCTCTCCCTCTCTGTATACACTCCGAGGATGGACTGAGCTGTTAATAAGTTATCGATCAATTATGGCCCTCATATTTAAAGGCCTCAGGCTCTTTGCCAATGCTAATGTCCATGCAGGGAGAGAAAGGAAACGTCAAATATAAACTATCTGCTGGATAAAACATCATCAGAAGCGTCCTGATCCACTGACTTTACTACTGCAGTACTAATAATACTGCAGCTGATGGTATCTACAGTTGTGCTACTACTTAGATCAAATACTTCTATCATCTAATGATGCTTCTAAACATCTGCTATTACTGCTGTTAAACCACTACTATTTAGACTATACTGCAACGCTAATGAAGATACTACAGTTGTTTTTTACTACTGCTCCTATAGTTTTAATAATAATAATAATAATACTGTTAGTGCTGCTAATGCTGTTATTTCCTGTATTTCTAGTACTAATACTGTGATAGTGCTGCTGCATTTTCTACAGTATTTGCCTTTCTTCTTAAGCCCGTGTCGTATACGATTCAGAACATTTCCGTTACCCGCTGCAGCTTTTGATGTCATGTATGCAGACACACGCCACATCACAAAGGAGGCCCCCCCATAAAAAAAGCCCACTCCCCATTGACAGATGACATCCGCGTGTCCAACGAGCGAGGAAAAAGAAAAGGAGCAAGAGGAGGAGGGCGAGGAGAAGCCATATAAAGTGACCGGTTGTCCCTCAAGAGCCCCCCTCTCCACATAAGGGAAAGCGCAGAGGAGCCCCGATCCAAACTCCTTCCAGACAAAAGCAATTATTTCTTGTAGAATATAGTGTGTTTTGTGCGTCCATCGCAGGAGGGGAGGGAGGTGTGCGTGGATTTGAAGGAGAGGTGAAAAATATGGCGCACGGCTGGCCTCATCAATAGCAATATGTTCTTTTTCCCTTCTGTTATATCAATCCTTTTATAAATACTCTGCAACCTGCTGCGGTTGCTTTGTCTGACATTGTGGGCTTCTGATCAGTTACACACACACACACACACACACACACACACACACACACACACACACACACACACACACACACACACACACACACACACACACACACACACACACACACACACACACACACACACACACACACACACACACACACACACACACACACACACACACACACACACACACACACACACACACACACACACACACACTGCATAAAAGGAGCCAAAACTAGATTCTGCTTCTTACCTTTCACATCAAACCTGTTGTTTCTTTACAGCAGTTGCAAACAAAGTTGGAAGAGTGCAAATATACCAAAGACTCAGACAACATAACAGTAGGTGCAAAATGTAAAAAAGCGAGATAACAGTAAGTTGATAAGCAAATAAGGTGAGATTCAAATATAGACAATATATTTAATGCCAAAAAGAGGTTACTAGTATGGATGATGCATGAAGTAGTGTTGCAAATACAGTACATATGTGTGTGTATGTACAGTGTCAGATCTGAGTGAGATGACCAATTCAACTGCAGACATACAGCTATACCCTTTAAAAACATGAAATCAAAAGATTTACGTTAGTCATATTCAATTTTTTGTAAAGTAGCATATTTTTGAAGTATATTAGTATTATAGTATCACATTGTGTTCTGCATCAATAGGCTGTACTATTTTGGCTAAAAAAATACTGTCATATCTGAAGAAAACCCAAATCTGACAAAAGAGAACACATCCCTTTCAGTACAGAAAGTCTATTGCCGAATTAGACCTTATTGTTCTCTATCTGTCTGCTCTTTGTGTGTGTGTGTGTGTGTGTGTGTGTGTGTGTGTGTGTGTGTGTGTGTGTGTGTGTGTGTGTGTGTGTGTGAGAGAGAGAGTTCATTGTTAAATGGCAGTGTCATGTTGACAAACGAGTTGGTTGAATTAAATTCTCCCTCATCAATAACAAGAGGGAGCCAATCAATACCAGCTTACAATTATATCACCGCCAACTCCTCTGCTACCGCTGTAACCACACACACACACACACACACACACACACACACACACACACACACACACACACACACACACACACACACACACACACACACACACACACACACACACACACAGATAGCGTAAGAGAGGGGAGAATCATTACCTCGCTGTAACACAGGGCTTAATAAACACTAAAATATCCAAGCACACACACACACACACACACACACACACACACACACACACACACACACACACACACACACACACACACACACACACACACAGAAGAAGAAGAGAGTTATTACTCTGGTGTTACATGGATTATTATAAACACACATTAAGACGCACACTCTTGCACACACATACACAGTGGGACATCATTCATGAGACACTGTCCCTAATAAACACACACATTAATTTTAGCATCTGACATTTTATCTATTTCCAGCATCTCTCTCTCTCTTTCTGTTCCTCTCATTCTCTGCCTATGCCTCTCTCTCTTTCCTCTCGCGGCCTGACTAAGTAATCAATGCTGACAGATTGTCAATAAGCCGGTCCGGGCCCTGCCAATACCTCTCCTACATATCCATTATTCCTCTTAAGGCCGCGGATGACAAACACAGAAGAGTAAAACACGATGCTGTCGATACGCCACCTTGATGCGATCATTGAGGCAGATCAATGCTCTTGCCTACAGCTCATGAGCTCGCTGGAAATCACATTTACCGTGAAAATTGGTACGTGAATACGCATTTTCACTCACTGGATGTCTTCCTGTGTTCTTATCTTCATAGGCTGGGGATTTTTTTTCTCGTGTATATTCTCTTTTATTCACGCATCATTTTATTTTGACTTTGAAAATCTTTCTCCTGCTGTGAATTTCCCAGTGTTTGTATTTCACACGTGTTCTGCATCCTATTTCATCGTGGATTGGTTGTAATGGATTTAAGATGTAAAACGCAGGACAGCACTTACTTGAGGGAGGGGGGGCAGGTACAATATTGCCTTTTTGCTGTCATTCTTGCTATCAGGTTCACGCACAATATATACACATACATGCAAACACAGCGTAACTTGCACACACACACACACACACACACACACACACACACACACACACACACACACACACACACACACACACACACACACACACACACACACACACACACACACACACACACACACACACACACACACACACACACACACACACACACACCCTCTGGTTCTCGTGCTCAGAGAGGCCCAAACAGCTTAGCTTAGCACAAATGCAGCATCAAGGCTCGAGGTAATGCCAATGACATGGATGGAGCTTTCCAGCCCATGCAGCCTGAAGACTGTGTGTGTGTGTGTGTGTGTGTGTGTGTGTGTGTGTGTGTGTGTGTGTGTGTGTGTGTGTGTGTGTGGTGTGTGTGTGTGTGTTCATAGGTGTGTCGATTGCAGACGTGGGGGGAGATGAGAGCCTTAAACACTGAGAGGATCAGACCCAGCTCTCCTGGACACCATGGAATACGATCAAGAGGAAAGAGAGAGTGAGTGAGTGAGAGTGTGTGTGTGTGTGTGTGTGTGTGTGTGTGTAAGAATGATAGCAGGACATAACTGCAAAAAACACTAAAAATATATGAAAGTGAAAGGGGTTTTAAATGTCGTCCTTTACAAGTATTCTGGCGCTGAAATGGCATGTCATACAGCATCGGTTATTATATTAAAATTTACACATTTTAAAAATCTAAATTTTCCTGTAAAAAAATCTTTAAAAATGTTGTGTGTGTTGTATGTCAGGCAAGGGGAGATTGCCTGACATACAATCTCCATTTCATTGAAAAGAAAAAAATATGGACAATGAAGCCTACCAGAGATTCCTTCAGACTTTTTCTGTCTCTCACACACACACACACACACACACACACACACACACACACACACACACACACACACACACACACACACACACACACACACACACACACACACACACACACACACACACACACACACACACACACTACATCTCTGTGAGATGTGTATTTTATTCACACACGCCTTATAATCCTTTTTCTTGTAGTACACAAACACCATTGACTAAATCTCAAATCTGTTTTCTCTGCATCGTTTTCTCCATGTTTACTCCATCTGCTTCCCTCTCTCTCCGTCTTTCACTCACTCGCTCGCTCGCTCTCACACACACACACACAAACACGTGTTCATGCTCGGCCTGCATGCTGTTCATGGAGAGAAAGAGAGAGACAGACACAGTTTGTGTGGGTAGATTTAGAAGCGGGGATCAATGAGAAATGTAGAAATCAATGCACTTAGCAGTGGGAAATCAATGGGGCCTAATCGGGATGCCAATGGCACAAGTCAAAACAATTAAGAAGGAAGAAAAATGTTTAACAACCCCCACCACCCCCACCCCACTCCAATGCTTACACAGTGGCCGAGGAGAGATGGAGGGAGCGAAGAAAGAAAAAGAGAGGGCTGAAGGAATGCAAGGGATGTTGGGAATGTCGATAGGACGATAACAGCGGCGTTTGGATGTGCCTATGGATCAACTGAATTAAATGCATTTACCTGGTAAACTGCCTGTAAAGTTGCAGGTTTGAATCCTGGTCATTAGTTTACGTTGCTCCATCTTTAAGCTCACTGTCAAGACCAGGTCACTCATAATAATCTGTAAAAAGGAGGGACAAAGAACACAATGGTCAAAGAAGAAGCAATACAATTCAGAAGAAGACAAATACAGTGAGAAACATTCACAGATATGATTCAAATAAAAAATTGCTAACAAATTACTTCAACAATATGTGCCATGCAGATTACAGAGTCAGTGATGGTGTTGCTTAAGCATAAGAAATTGCCAAAACAAGCAAAACAGAGGGCTTAACCAATCAACCATGACAAACTGGAACAAGTGAGTTTCAATCTCGCTCATGACGGCTGATAAGTTGACGCCTTGCAGCTTTGCAATCAGAATGAGCATCACTTTGTCAATCAACCATCCAGTTTTCGCTGCTAACACCGTGGTGGTAGCTTTTTCGCGGGGATCCTGAGGCATCTCCAGACCCGGTGGGAGCGCAAATCTCATGCTCCATTTTACCCTCACTCGTGACGGCCACACAGGTTTTTGCTCCCAACAAGACAACGTGACGTCATGACTTCGCGTAAACATACACGCCACGTTTTGTTATCTGTACGCTATCCGTGTGTATGTCTACGGTGTATACAAAAGGACAGGTTGCGGACTGATCTCAATAAGTGGCGTATGTATGACACGCCAATTAAATTAAAATTAAAAAGCGATTACGCGTCTTGATAACACCCCAAAATGGCATACGATTTGGCGTGTCATACATACGCCATTTATTAAGATCAGTCTGAAGTGGGCAATCCATTGTTTTGTGGCTGTGGATGCTGGAGGTTACGCTCTGATGAAACCAGCAGAACTGCATTGCCCTCCACTCTTTGGCTGCGCTGATTCAAGAGTTACTTGGGATAACTACAATTTAATTTAATTCATAATCTTTATTGATCCCCAATGGGGGAATTACAATAGTCACTGACGATCTTCTGGCTGCAACTCCAAGCAGACAGCCAGGGTTTCATTATATATTCCCACACTCACTTGGTGCCTCTCTGGGCAATTCTAAACAAAGCAGCCCCTATTAAACAGTTAGGTTCATGGGCAGGTGCTGTGCATAGAGATGAGAATTAGCTCTACCTATTTCTCCATCAGAAAGGATGCTTTCCACCTGCCAAAAGCCAGATTTCATCATCAGAGATCAATCTATCAAGGCCCTCATGTTCACCTGATGCACTAGACTTTTAAACCTGGCTTTGTGGGCGGTGGATCCATTTGTTGGCGGTCCCATACTGAACCTTACCAGGCTTTCTTGGTACAAGCATGGCCATCAAGTGCTTGTATGCAAGCACACTTCCAAGGCCTGATTCCAGAGTGGTTCTGGGTTTGATGATCGGGATGAAGTGCCACTTATCTGGAGATGCCAATCCCCAGACCTTACCAGGAGCTCTTGCCCCCAACAACCCAACTTCCACGTGCATCAACAAACCAACACAACAAGTTGGCAATTCTTAAAGTGGAGTCAGTCACATTTTACTCAGAACAGTGTCTCTTAAAGTGTCCCTCTGTGATTCAGCACATGCAAAATCTTTTGAGAATTAAATACTAAACTATGTAGTTTGAATGCTTGCTGTGAATGGTTTGCACAGTAAATTCTAATGACAATCTTAAATGTTTTTCTCTGTGAAACAAATCCACTGTAACCGACAATTTGAACTGGCCATGGCTCCTTTCTCTGTGAAGAATGAAAACTACAAATGTTTTACAGCCAACCTTCAAGTTAATAGAAGGTGACGGTTTTTGACGCTGAAGTTGTGGGAGGAGTATCACTTTCAAGTACTGATAAAGATAAAAAGGATATACAAGTATTGGCAATGGGGCAGCGCAGGTAGAGAGAGAGAGAGAGAGAGAGTAGTTTTGTCTGTCAATAAAAATATTTCACTCTAAAAAAAAAAACGGAAATGACACAAATATACCCAATAATGGCACACTAGGAGGGAGATAGAAGCCGCAAGAGGAGAGCCATAGAAATGTAGAAAGAAACTATCTGAAGGTATGGCAAAACCGCATGCCGTATGACTGCAGTTGGGTTTGGTGTGTGTGTGTGTGTGCGTGTGTGTGTGTTATGGGGAGGTGGTTGCGGGGTTGATCTGGGGCCAATCAATAGCGGCAGGCTCTCTTACGACCCCTGAGTTCCTCCTAGCTTGGCTGGCAGGCTGGAAATCAATGGGCCAGGCCAATAACTCAGGATGGTGTGTGGATTAGTGAACTGTCAACTAATCAGAGAGTTACTGAATCTGACACCGCAGCTATTAACCTATCGATGTGACACTTGGCACTGACACACACTCACACACATGGATATATATATATATTGATGAACACACACACACACACACACACACACACACACACCCACACACAGGTATGTAAATGCCTGAAGGTGGATGTTGACACACGTATATCATATACAGTAGATATATTCACACATTCATGTAAAGACCTGGATAGTATGCATACTATTCACATAGACACTGTATGTTCGCACTACTTCATCAGACACACACACACACACACACACACACACACACACACACACACACACACACACACACACACACACACACACACACACACACACACACACAAACTCAAAATAGTGTTGAAATTACTTGGTATATAGGATCTTTAATATAGATAGATCAGGGTAATATAGATCAGGGCAAAATTCATCAATAACTAAAACATTCAGTTAATTAATAGAAAACATGGTAACACTTTACTTTAACCCCCTATTTATTTATGTATAAGCAGTATATATAATAAATGGTTTATAACACACTATCATGTAGTTGTAAGCAAATAAGTATTTATTAATGTATTGCTGTAACTGTAACTTCTGTGAAGGCTGGTGTATAAACAGATAATGAAGGACAATAAAGTAAAAACACAGTTGTAATAAGATAAAATATGTCTTCATAGGAGAACTTATAATTGATAGCAAATATGGTACATTAATAAACACTTACAATTGTCTTTATATCTGCGTACACCTACATTATAGTGTTTTATAAACCATTTATTGAATGTTTGTGTACTGCTTATAGATGCTAAATAAGCGGGACTTAAAGTAAAGTGTTACCACAAGTATTATTGTGTGGCTAGGCGAACAGAAATGACTGATATTTCTCCATTGGAAACATACACACAGAGACACACTAGTAAAAAGTGCGGCTGTAATAAAAAGATTTGTAATGAAAGAGTGTAAATTACGGCAAAATCTAACAATAAATACAAAAAACTCAATCATATGATAGAAACCATTTTAAGAGATTTGTAACTGATTCATTACATTTTCACTTGTATTACTGTATTATTAGTCTATATCCACGACATTCCACTTCCGGGATCGCTCCGGTGCTGCAGGAAATTCCGCTGGATGCATGTCTTTTCGCCGATGTCCATTTCCTTCTGCTTTCTTTGTGTTGGAATTTTAATCTCTGGTGGATTTCTGAGGACTCTGGTTAACTGCTCCTCAGATCTCTGCAGGGTAAATCCAGACAGCTAGCTAGACTATCTGTCCAATCTGAGTTTTATCTCGCAAGACTGAAACAACTTTTGAATGTACACATTCCACCAAAACAAGTTCCTTCCCGAGGCTATTTTGCAGCGGCTCTGTGCGGAGCTTAGCGCCGCCCATGACGACTGTGATTGGTTTTAAGAATAGCCACAGAGACATCTACCCACACAAACTGTGTCTGTCCCATCCCGGAATGCTGTGTGGACAAGCCAGACCCTCCTCCGTGGCGTTGTGGAGGAGGGTCTGGCAAAGCAAGACTACTGTACCCTTGAGACTATTGTACCCTTGATACATTTGCATTACTTCTGCCATAAGGTATCTTTCCTCATTGAGAAAGTGCCTTTAAGTCTTTGTAAATGAATGGACAATCAATAGATACTTTTTCAGACAGGACAGTGTGGGAAATACAGTGTTTAACAGCTCAGCTAACACGGTTGCATAGAGACAAAGACACAATTATATAACTTGCAGTGTTTGTAATTCTGTAGAAAAACATATATGTTATTCTAGAATAAAGACATACTTGAAATGCATCTGAGTACAAGAGTTTCATTCAGAATATGCATTGATCCCTATTCGGTTGTCACAGTTCATTAAAGATCATTTGAAGTGAAGGGCCATCCTTCAGATTTATTACATGTATCGTGCACGCGCCACTGCTTCGACCCTCGACCTGCACAGCAGTAATGGCTTTGAATGTTGGTGAACCAGAAATTTAAATGTATTCCAGTGTTATAGGCATTGTATGTCTCTATATCTCAATTGTGCTCTGTGAGTGTTGACGGTGACTAAGCCTTGTTTCTTGCACACTAAATAATTCATCAGTACTACAATGCACTTGTTTAAGTGAACAACAACTAACATAAACAAAAACTAATACAATGTAACTTGTGCTGTAACACTTAAAGAGTTTTTCTAGCTAACAGTTTTATGCACCATGTGTTTAAGTCCTGAGTTATCTCCACATAATAAGCAGGCTAAGCTGAGTTGAGGTGGCTTTACTCTGCACTACATCCCTGCTTTTTATCCACAATTCATATCCAGATTCTTTGGTGCTTCTTTAACATGTAGACTCTTTGATCTTTTGAAATTCTCATGTTCCTCTAGTGGGGAACTACAGGCTTATTCTGTGTCAAGGGTGCTGGTTCATTTTACATTATTCTCTTTTATTATTCTGTCCTTTTCTACTTTTTTTGGAGGGGGAGAGCAAAAGGAGATTATTTTGGGGGGGTAATTCCATTGAAACCGCTCCGAAATAACTTGACTTGGCATGTGCCTATACAAGGCTCCACAAAAGACTGCAGGAATACTATTCAGTAATGGGGTAAAGCAAGAGAAGAAGGAGGACAAAAAGCCTGCATGCGCACGCGTGTGCGTGCGTGCATGTGTGTGTTTTACAAGAGCAGCTAAAACGAGGGAAAGGAGAGAGAGAGAGAACAAAATCACCTGAGAGAAAATAAGACAGCTAGCGGGAGGAAAAAAAAGGGATGAATGAGCAGCAGAGAAACCAGTGGAAACTAATCAAGTGTTGAGAAAAGAGAAGAGAGCTCACTAGTTTGATATCCTACAAAACAAACATTTTTATTCATTCATCTTCTCACTATTAAGTTTTGGGGTCTGCTTTTTAGGTTACGATTTGGGGAAATTAGATGAATTATATTAGGGTTTTGAATCATTAATCATGTTTTGGTCATGGATTTTGGATCCAATGGTTTTAGTTTAAGTGCAATGTAATAACTAAAGCCCGGTTGAATCCATATAGTCTGCCATTTTTCATGTTTAAGCAAGTCAAAGTGTAATTCTCAAGAGAATCGGCTTGAAGAAGAGAAGAGAAAACAGACTACATAACTGAAATGATTAAAAAAAAAAAACCAGAAAAGAAAAGAAAAAAGAGGCGGAAAGGCTCCAGAAATCAGAGGAGGGGAAGAAGGGAAGGCGTAAACCAATTAGTTTACACTGCTGATAAGAGCTGCAAAAAGCAAGACAGAGAGAGGCCAGAGCTAAAAGAATGAGGAATGGGGGCAGGTTGTAGCATTACAGCCACCAAGAGAGAGGCGAGGAAGGAGGTGGTGGGGGGGGGGGGTTCATGGGCCTCCCACACACTCCGGATTAGGAAACATATGCAGTAGAGTAGCGAGGGATTAGGGGGTGAGGGAGAGTTGGAAGAAGGAAAAGAATGTTTTTTTGGGGAGGAGAGGAGGGGTGAAGGGGAGGGGTACACAAGTGCTCGGCCAGGCGTATTTCCACCCCGCTTTCATCCTACATCCCCTCCTCTATCTCCCTGCTCCTCCTCCCACCCAGTCACCTTCATCTTTGAACCTCTGGGATGACGAGATTGGTGTGCAAGGACTTCGAGGGAGACGAGGGACGGAGGCATGCAACATGACCGGTGACTTGTGGTGCGTCTGAGTGCTGCCGAGGGTTTTCATTCAATGACAAAGAAGAGAAACAGAAAGCATTTTGATTTTGTCAAGTTATGGCTTAACAGACCGAATAAATAAATAAATGAGTTTAAAGAAGTAAAAGTCACTACAGAGACAACTTAAAACATCATTGTGATTGTGACAAATCTTTATGAATTTTCAAGTGTGCCACGTACATTTGAAAATTCCTTTCCAGAATGCTTCCAAAATATAGATTTTTAATACTTTCAGGAAATCCCTTTTCACCGTGTACATAACTCCAATATCTGATACATGCCAAGGAACTTACTGCAAATGGCTACAATAGTATGTGTGTGTCCATGGCTGCTGTACACAGGGGAGCATGCCTGTCCTGAATACACGTGTGTGTGTGTGTGTGTGTGTGTGTGTGTGTGTGTGTGTGTGTGTGTGTGTGTGTGTGTGTGTGTGTGTGTGTGTGTGTGTGTGTGTGTGTGTGTGGTGTGTGTGTGTGTGTGTGTGTGTGTGTGTGTGTGTGTGTGTTCATGAGTCAAGGTCAGGTGATATATTTCCAGAAAAGCCGGTGAGAGATGAAGGGATGGACAGACAGAGGAGCAGAGAGAGAGGAAGTAAAAGAGAAGGAAGAAATGATAGCACAGTGATCCTGAGAAGGAACAGGAGGCCAATCATTGAGGAAGAAAACCTGGAACTGAAATTATCCACCAATCTGTCATTGTTCTCTTTTGGCCAGTTTCCTTCAGATTGTCTTTTGTTTTGTCTCAAATTTCGCTCATTTCATTCACTTTGTGTCTCTGTTTCCCGTCTTTCATCTTCTAATACCACTAAAATAACAGTCTTCTTGCCTTAAAATATCTTAAAATCCTCGCAACTGCCACCCTCTACCATTCGCTCCTGCCGTGCCTCAAACACCCAAGTTATAGATTATAACAACTGACACTATATTTCCTCCCTCTCTCTACCCTCTCAGACACACACACACAGACACACACACACACACACACACACACACAGTTGGCCCAGAGAGGTCAACCTTTGGTGGATGAGGTCAGGTGTCTGGGATGAAGTTGACCTTTGACCGGGAGGGCATGATCACTTGCTTGCATCCTAACCAGCTGGACAATGAGCCAGCCGTCAAACCATTGCTTTGTTTTTTTTTATGTTTGTTTGTTTGTGTGTGTGTGTGTGTGTGTGTGTGTGTGTGTGTGTGTGTGTGTGTGTGTGTGTGTGTGTGTGTGTGTGTGTGTGTGTGTGTGTGTGTGTGTGAATGCGTGAGTACGTGCGTGTGTGTTTGCGAGTAGTGTATGTTTACATATGTGCACTAGTGTCTATGTTTTTGTGTGTTTTGGTGATGTGTGTGTGCTTTAATGTCTGTAAATGCACGTCTGTGTAAATGTATACGTGTGTTTGTGTGTCTGTACTGAGAAATTGGATTTACCTCTTCAGCCTCAGAGCAACGGGGTCGGGGCTGCTTGTTACCGACGCCGATAACATAACTAAACAATATTGATCAGGCCGTGGTCATCCATTGACAAATCCTGTCTTTAGTCTTTCCTGCAAACGCTCATCACGTCCTGTCTTCTTCCTTATTGGGGGTTAATATCTCATTAACTGCTATTATCTCCAAACCGGTCACCACGGCAACAGCCAGCAGGACAAGAGCTGACAATTCCCTGTAGCCTGCATCCTGCGGATCAGACAGGCAATGACCAGATTATTGGAAATCAATCCAAGAGGTGTTACTGTTACCCTGACCTTCCAAGCTTCATTTCCACTATTTATTGAGGAACACTGGTCAAATGTTAACTATTGTGAGGTTTACACAGATGTCAATACATGCAACGATGAGAGTCAGTATGCAATGGATATCATGATTGTGGTTAATCATTTTGAGGTTCATAAATCAGATGTTAGCTGGAAGCCATTTGATGTCAGAAAAAAGGAGTAAGTAACATGGATTGACTGACAATATTTAAGATTAGTATTTATCTACCGGGGTAAGTGTTTCTTTCTTGCTGATTGCACTATTTCCGATACAGTAAAATGTTGAGCAGGAATTAGAAATATACTCATAGATGTTATCAGTTAATTTGGAATTAATTCATTTAATACTACTAGGTAACAGAGATGACATTGAACCACGGGGGGTAGGAGTGGGTCCATATGTGAGGGGCTTTTCTTTCTTATCAGTCACAGGACAGTCCTGATCCTTATTCTCCACGGAGCAATGGAGGAAATATTTTTTTTAACAGCCTACAGTTTGAGCTTAGCTACACAACTTTACTGTCACAGTATTCTGATGATTACACCAGTCTTTCATAATAATTGGTTGGTAATGCTCTGCTTTTCTTACTGATTACATTGATATATTTTAGGTTAGGAAGGTTCACTTAGGATGACATGTCACTTAGCCTACATGTAACCTACATGACATGTAACCTACCTCAACTAAAATATATTCATATATAACATTTGTAAATGTAATAAAAAAAGATGATCAGATAGCCTACACTAATTATGAACGAATTGTATAATCTTGAAAATATGTAAAAGTAAAATTGTTATTTCTGAAGCCAAGTTTAAACTGTAGGCCTAGGTTGTTAAATATTGTTTCTTCAATGTTTAAGCTTCAGTGCACTAGAGCAGAAGTTACTAATATTTAGAATTCATCCATATAAATGTATTGGTGAATTGCCCTGCTCTTATGTTTACGTTCAGGTGACGTTACAGGCATAGCTGGGAGAACCTTTACTAACTGGATGGCAAATTAGGGGAATAAGCTATTCAATTAGCTTTGCAGTAACAGAGCTAATGTTAGCCTACATACACCTCTGACTTAAACAGGTATAGCCGAGTGAAGCTAGTTTACTCCAGCCTAACGATACTGGATAGGATTTGGTTGAGAAATGTAACGTCGACTGATGAATGAGTCCATCATTGACAACAGTATAGTTGCTAACTGAAATCCTACCGCTAGCCTAGCCTAGCATAGATATCTTGTTTCGGTTGTATGCTAACTTAAATGGCGAACTTAAATATGAATGCGTTGACCAAAACTCCCCCTGGGGTGTGTCGCTTAGCAACAACAGTGTTCTAGAGCGTCTAACTTATTGAATTCAAACTACAAACAAACACACGTTCCATTGAGTTTACAGTTCGGCTACAATGTGTTGCTGTTTGTTTACTGCGATACATGTTAAACCAGCCCGTTTACGGTGGTTTAGAGGGGAAAGAAAGGTGTTATTATTGGGCCTACAGGCTACTTACCCATAATTAAAAAGGAGCCGTGTCTGGCCATGTCTGCTGAGGGCTGATGAGTTGCGGTAATGGCGGAGTGGCCGGCTGACCTTTGACCCCGGGGTCAAGGCGGCGGGGTCTGGCTCGCGGGGCCGCAGTGACAGACGCTCCCCCCAAATTGATGAAAAAGGCAATAGAGTCTGTAATAAAACCAGGCCGCCGCCATCACCAAATAATCACATAATAATTCTCTTTTTGTTTTTCTCCACAGAACGTTTTTTAGGCCTTTACTGGCTCTCTTCTTGAGATTCATAATTTCAGGAACCAACCTATATAGAAACCTAAAAAGTCAAGTTTAAATATTAATTTCGATAATGAGTTTCACAAAAGGACAGCAACACATTTATAATTCCGGCCAGGAAAACGGTTGCAAGCACCGGGGGACAAGTGGCCCTTCCGATATTAAAATTGCGGTTATTATTCATCAATTCAAATGAAAGTCAAGCTGTTTGGGTTTGGATGGAAAAATCGATCGATGAGTAATGGACATTTGAAAGCAATTTTTAGGCACAACAATGACATTTTTCATTTTCCAAAGGTCAGTTTGTTTAAGTATTTAACTGTATTCACACAATGATATTAAAATGTACCTGTGTAGCCTAATAGCCTACATATTAGGCTACTTAAATATATTTTCATTTATGCAAACAAATCAACTAAATATCGTAAAATGCGAATGAAACAACTTCCCTGATCGTCTTTTATATGGTGATATGTTTTCTTATTTCTTTTTATTTCTTTCATATAATTAATGCATGCATTTAATTTCGTTTAAGTTCACTTTGGTACTTTTAATCAAACATTTTTGTCTCCGATTTATTTCTTTTTTCCCAGTGATAAATAAACTCTTTTCCGTTCTCCCAGCGCATCGGCAACAGGCCATTTACATCCGTTGAATAAATCACAACTTCACTAAAATAAATACAAATATGTGCAGAGTGACTATAGATACATGGAGTATTGATATTTCGTATTTATTATTGTAAATAGCAGCCAAAATGACGCCTTTATTACTGACTGTGCTTAATTTGCATATAAGCAAAACATTTGAATTCACGGCAGAAACACGAAGATTCCAGCATTTTGTTTCAATTTGACAAAAGTAGTCGACATTTTTATATCCAAAACGAAAAATAACAACCTGATTAAAATGAGCTTTTAGCAAAACATTGAGAATTTAAAACAAAAAGAAAAACACAGTTTCAGTGACGAAGACAAGCTCGACGTCCGTTTTCTTTCATTCATCAAAAGACAGATGAATGTGCACTAAATATAGTTACTAATTTCCATTCATCCATATATTAGTCAAGCATGAAACGGTAAAGAACACCTGCTGCTGATTTCTACATTTACCAGCTGATATTATATATATATATTATATATATATATAGCTAGATATATATATATATATATATATATATATATATATATATATATATATATATATATATATATATATATATATATATATATATATATATATATATATATATATATATATATATATATATATATATATATATATATATATACATATGTATGTTAGGTAGGCTACGTTTTTTATACTACCATTCATAAATCCCTGTATTGATCTCTCATGGGTATAAACAGCAAAAGGCCTGAAGTATATTCTAACATTGAAAACATGAAGAACATTTGCAATGATCCCTTCTGACATTTGAAGATCGATTTAGGCTGCGCTGCATTTTGAAGCTGAATTCAAAGAGAATTCAGAATTTGAAACGATCGTGTCACTGCTGTAAGCGGTGTGTGCAGACGTGCACATGACGCGGTTCTAGCTTCTGCAATGTAGTATTGATTGGGAATTAGGTGTATTAGAGGGGCCGATGGCTCGGACATAGCGCGCGCGTCTGGCTCCGTGCAGGGTTCAGACGGACAGCAGATTTTGTACCGAGCGTGTATACCCCATAGATATAGAACAATATCTATGGTTTACCGTCCGACTCAAGAGATCAGGGTGAAAATCCCATTGACCTGTGTGTGTGTGTGTGTGTGTGTGTGTGTGTGTGTGTGTGTGTGTGTGGGGGGGGGGGGGGGGGTCACATCCCTGACCGATAGGATTTCCATTCATTTACCTGCAGCCTCGGAGTTTTGGGAGGAAAACCAAACATGTCGCGGATGGATGTCTGTCTGCAGGATGAGCCTCGGAAAACAGTACAGAGGGAGAAAAGAAGTTGAAATGTTCCTCTCAAAGCACCCCCCCCCCCCCCCTTCCCCCGTCCTTTTAATTGATTTCTCATAATTAACTCAGTGTGTTCATCGATTTCCCTGCCACCACCCCAACACCGCCTCGAGATCGGCAACCTCATTATTTCCACGTTAACCCGAATAATCCAGAATAAATACTGGGTGACCACATTCAATAACAATTAGACCCAGACAGCACTAAATAACCCCCCCCCCCCCCCCCCCCCCCTTTAGATGACCAGGGGACAAGATGCACTGAAAACACTATTTATGCTGAGAAGTTGGTTAAAAAAAAAAAAAAAAAAAAAAAAAAAACCAAGAAGAATCTTGATGTAAAAAGTGCAGTAAAGTGTTTGTATTCGAACGTCACTAAAATGCATGAAAGAGCCACTGCATGCAAATACAGTCAACCCATTTAAAGATGTCACAGGGTTAGAAAACAACACCAGGCAATCAGTGTGGACGTTACTTGAAACCAGGGTTCAAAATCATCACCATTTATCAGCCAAATGCTGATAAAATATATGCAAGTAGCTGGTAGATTTGCTTCACTCACCAGCCCAAAAAAAAAACCCAATGGTGATCGATTGAGTGGCTGGTCAAATTCTGGTTAAAAAAACAAAAAAACAAAAACAAAAAACATTCACTAGCCATTTGGCTGGTGGAATAACCCTCTGAAAGCTCAGACTACATACAGGCTACTGTAGGCTACTGATGTTCACTTCTCCACCGTTTGACCAATTAACCTAATTAAATCCTATCACACACCAGCTCAGCCAATTAAAAGGCCCGCTGTGCACATCAGTCACTTTGACTCTGCAGGTCAGTGAGTGAGATGTGGAGCTGCAGCATCTCTCCGTCAGGTTCAATGGCTTTGTGAGAGAGGAGGAGGAGGAGGTGAAACAAGCCTGCAGGCGGCAGATCAATGGGCACTTCTGCATCCCTCCTCCTTCATCATCTCCTCCTGAAAAATACAAATGGAGAAACTAATTATCATTTTCAATCACCCGCGTTATCATATTTACATAGAACAATTTGAATGTAAAAGTGATTTAAAATGCGTGTGCACTTTCACCTTTTTTGTTGTTGCAGGATTTGGGTTCTCTGAACTTTAAGAAACAAGGCACCTAGTAATTGGCAAGGACAATTCATTTAACTTTTTCTCTTCCAACAACCATAATCATGCATTTCTTTTTTGTCATTCATATTTTTATTGCCTTTTATAGAAACAGAGACTAAAACAACAGTGATCTCTCACTAAACGAAAACGTGATATCAACAAGTGAGCGAATGAATAGAAAAGAATATATATATATATATATATATATATATATATATATATATATATATATGTGTGTGTGTGTGTGTGTGTGTGTGTGTTTGTGTGTGTTTAGTTATTTAATGAGCATTGTTGGAGGTGCATGTGCAGTGGCTTATACTGGACATGCAAAGCAATTTCAGAGTAGAGCAAAAGAGAACAAAACCGTTTTATATTTAAAGAAAATACAGAGTGACATAGAATTTAGCAGAGAGAATAAGAGAACAGAGTATAGGAGAGAGCTAAGAAAAATGATCAGAAGAAGGAAGGAACAGAACGCATGAAAGTGGATAAAAAAAAGGCTGGGGTACCACAGCGACTGTCCCTTCTCTCCCCCCACTGTTCCATGTGGGCAGAACCTTGCCGTTTACTGTAATGTCAACCCGGACGTTATACCCCGGAAAACGAAAGCTGCAGGCAGTTTTAGGGTTTTTAACTGAGAATTACAATACAATAAACAAAAAAAAATATCAGAAGATTATACAGCAAGAAGCAAAAGAAGGAAGGAACAGAACACAACACATGAAACTGGACAAGAACAAAGCAGAACAGAGAGGAATAAAACTGAAGAAGAGATAATAGAGTAGAGTAGAATAGAGGGGGCCAGCAAGGACAGAAAGAGAGTGAGTGTGGAGGGAGGGAGAGAGGAGGGTGGGTGATGGTGTTGGTCACGGGGGGTTAAAAGAAGGAGGCGTTTAAAGCTTGTGAATTAAACGCTGTGAGGCCCTGTGTCCTCGGCACGTGCACCGGGCCTCAAGAATAAAAGGAACCGGCCCATCTGGCTTTTTAGAGGCAGGAAGAAAAGGGAGAGAAAGAGAGAGAGAGAGGCCACCAGACATAGAGGGGGAGAGAGAGAGAGAGAGAGAGAGTGAGAGACTGTGGCATTAACACAGCCAGGTGTTTAGGGCGCTTGATTCCCTCTTGGGGGGTCACAGATAGTAAAAAAACATAGGCTCTCATTGTAATGTAAGGTGCTTTTGAGTGAACGTGTGCTGTGAAAGATGTTTGGGGGGGGGGAGGGAAGATTTTCTATACCTTTACAGTCTCTCTCTCTCTCTCTCTCTCTCTCACACACACACACACACACACCTCCTGCAATCGGCATCTTAGCTGTTTCCATAGTGACGGAGTTGAGACTGCAACAGGAGAAGGGGTGTGTGTGTGTGTGTGTGTGTGTGTGTGTGTGAACAGCAGCAGCAGCAGGTGATGAGGCCCGGTTCATGGCAGACAGTGCTTCGGCGTCTGGGAAAGTGATTTCTTTCCTATCTAATAAAGGTTATATTAACGCCATATAAGAAGAAGAAAAAGAAGAAGAAACAACAGACATTGTAACCAACATTACGGGAGAAAACAGACCTCAGCAGGTAAGAAAAAAAATGGAACTGGACATGTGTAAGGAGTAAAGTAATCAAAAGTGAAACAGGATACTTTTCAATTCAGCAAAACACATTTGTAGTCGTCCTGTTGAATTCTCAAAATGCCTGAATCACAAAGTGCAGGACAGTTTCTGTAGTTCATTTCATTTGCAACAATCTACAGTTATATTTTAACAGTGAAAAGATTCAGCATGCACAATACGAGGCCCCTGAAACAGAAGCAGCTAACTAGTATTCAGCCATCATTCATTTTATTATTTAACATGTGCCTTTCCTGCTGTGACATGTCGAAATGTCTATACATGTCTTTGTATGTTATGTTTGCTGGGTAATGGGTGCATTAATGTCCTCTCAGGGCCCTCAGCAGTTCATTGAAAGACATTCATAGTGTGCATCCGAAAGTAGTATTAGAAAGTACAGTATCGAACATAAGTGAGTGGATTACACGATAATATCAATGCATCTATGAACATGAAGCTCATAGCTGGTCACAACCCGGCTCAAGGCTGGACAAACAAGGGAAGACCTCGTATGAGTTAAGATAAGATATACTTTATTGTCCCGACTCCCCAGGGGGAAATATTGCTTAGTCAATAGTACAGCACACACAGCTGCAATTGACAATACGTATAGCCAAGACAGTACAGTGGTACATCAAAGACACAGTAATAAATGACATACAAACAAAAGATATGTAAAACATAACACACGCCCTGTGGGATGAAAGATATAAATGCAAGGAAATCATCAAAAACCATAAAAACAATGCAGCAGTGTTAAGAGTGCCTTCTCGCCTAGGAACTACCTAAGTAGAAATGAACCTGTTTTCTTCTTCTTGTTGAGTAGTGTTATAGAGTTGTTACTAAAAGTCTACATGAAAGGGAGATCAGTGTAATGATGAACTATGTAACACATTCAAACAGGAGGGGGGGCACCAGTCTTATATAGGCTACAGTCTTGCAGCCAGAGCAGGTGAGCTGAATCTCCCAGATGCCAATTAATAAATCAATCAAATTTAATTTAAAGCAGCGATATTTAACAGGGCCTAGGGGGTCCTCAGAGTAAGTGCAGGGGGCTGCCAAATTATGTTAAAATATATATATATATATATTTAAAGCTTCTATGTTCAAATACCAAAGATAAATCGGTCTATTTGTTTAAAAACAAACATGTCATCTACACATGGAGATAAGCTTACTATAGGTAGGGTATACAGTTAAGCCAAAGGATTCACTGGGCCTTCCACATGTTTGTTTAACATTAAAACATGATGTATAAATAATTTATTAATATCCATTAATTGCATCCGTCCGGCTTGGCTTAATATGCAACTCAACTTTATAGGGGTCCCTACTCCGTCTCTCTTTCAGCTATGGGGTCCTTGGCCTAAAAAGAAACGTTGAAGATCCCTGACTTAAAGTGTAAAGTCACCATGAGACATGGTCTCGGTGCACTTTACAATTAAAGGAAGACAGAAACAAAACAACTGAATAGCATCGAAGCAACAGTAAACAATACACAACCAGCAACATGTGAGAGTAAGTGAAGAACACAGAGGGTTGGTATGTCCAGTTTGATACCAGTAGGCCTACCATGCTGGTTCCACTCTCCTCCCACTGGGCTATGTGGGCACAACCTTGCCGTTTACAGTAGGCCGAACATCAACCCGAACCCGGATATTACACCCAGGAAAACAAAAGCTGCAGGCACCTTTAGGGTGCGAGGAAGGAGCTCCAAAGGTCCAACATTATGACGGACAGTACGTAAACAGTCCATAATATTCCTACTGGATGACACTCCTCTGGGGTCTTAGGGAGCTGCGTGATGCCTTACCTTTATATTAAGTGTGTTTATCGCGCTTTTATTCCTTTCTTGTGCACTTCCTTGGAATGAAACTCAAAAAGAGCCAAGATAATTAAAACGACATTGAAAAGGCCGAAATAGCCTATTATATTCACCTGCATTCAAAAACTCTCTCTTGTGAAAGCTTTGGTTTAAATAGAGCCGATGGGCTCTCATCTCTGTGCAGGTCGATGCTCAGGCGGCTGCGGGTGAAAGGGCTTCGAGCGCCACCGTGTGGTCGAAAGGCTGAACCACGTTCGACCGGGTCCTGGAGTCCTTCTTCCTCACCATCCTCACTATGGCTGCGATCAAGTAAACAGATCCAGTCTATTGTTCAGTTACACCAGCCTCAGGAACTGGAAGAACTGTGACATCCAGGCATCGGTGGAAGAAGTATTCAGATCCTTTACTTAAGTAAAAGTACTAATACCACACTGTAAAAAAACTACTCTTTTACAAGTAAAAATCCTGCATTGAAAATGTTACTTAGGTAAAAGTATGTAAGTGTAATCAGGGAAATGTACTTAAAGTATTACAAGTAAAAGTACTCAATGCAAAATCCTCACATTTTAGAAAATGTAAAGGATCCAAACAGTTGTGTGTTTAATGGTCTAATCATTTCAGCTGGACTTGTAGGCCGTTATATTGTTGGCTAGTTTCACTTATAATAAAACATTGTATTTTAGAAATTACATGTGTTTTCTGGACAAAAATCTTAATTTGTAAAGTAACTAAAGCTGTCAGATCAATGTAAAAAGTACAATATTTCTCTCTGAAATGTAGTGGAATAGAAGTAGAAAGTGGCATTAAGGAAAGACTCAAGTAAAGTACATGTAGCTCAAATTTGTACTTAAGTACAGTGATTGAGTACTTTGTTCCATTCCACCACTACATGCAGGTCATCAAAGCAAATGTTTGAATTTATGTTCTGCAGTAGGTTGAGGAATTCATTTAATTGCAGAAGATCCACATCCTCAGAAACCTTTTCAACAGCTTGATGCCACTTACAAGGGCTGCAACTAACAATTAGTTCCATTATCAATTAATCTGGCATTTATTTTGTCGATTCAATCAATTCATTATGTAAAATGTCGTAAAACAGCGAACCATGATGGTAACAATTCCCCAGAGAGGGAGCCGACATATTCAAAGTGCTTATTTTGTCCAAAAACACAAAGTTTATGATCATAAAAAACAAAAAAAGCAAATCTCCACATTTTAGAAGCTGGATATTTGGCTTGAACAATGACTAATTTCTTGATCATTGAGTCAGTTCTATCGATTTATTGTTCCAGCTTGTGCATTTAAGGTATTATCCCATCAATTTAAAAGCAGCAGCAGACACACTTTATTCCCCATAGAATAAAGTGAGTTAAACTGGATTAATATTTGTGTGATATCCCTAAATATGTAAATGAATTAATGCACCGCTCTGTTTCTTCTTCTCTTCTCAACAGGCTATTAATATTTGTACAACTTTTAACACAATATGGCCCCTCAAACGGTGAGTATTTAGTGTGGGATGGAAAGGGAATTTGAAATTTCAGTTTGGTTTAAATAAAATTCTGCTAAAAAAAAAAAAAATCTTCTGATCCTGCAGGAACTTCTACCTGGGATTACATATCTGACCAAACGAGGATGTTTGGACATTTTCAGATCAGGCAGAAGGGAATTGTACTACTTGCCATGTTTGGTGAGGTTTTGTTTCATGCTGTTTAAACATGGATTTGTATTTATGTCCTGTCACAAAGATTCCTTCAACCCACACAGCAAACAGTAAGAGTAGCATTGAAATGTGTCTGAAATCAGTCACACAGATGTAGGCGTCCAAGCTGCACAGGGACTGTTTGATAACCCTGCAGTGGTAATGCAGGATATTGGCGGGGAAGGGGCTGGGGGTCTGCAGCGCTCAGAGATTGGCTTTGCACGGACGCCTTGTGACTTTAAGATCCTATTTGGTCCACTGGCTTAAAATCTAAAAAAAGGAAATCTTGGTACTAAGGTGCTTTTGACCAGATAAGTCGAGCTGGATGGGAATTTGTATTCTGAACCACAGTCTGGCAACATTTTTCACTTCACTTCACTTCTAAACACTGAAGCGTTCCTCTGTTACATTTAATAGAACTGAGCTCAGGTTGAAAAACTGGAAAACACACGGGGGTGGACACAATGCCATGAACACCTGTACAGTCTAATTCAATCAAATACAACAGTCCCGCAATGAATTCAACCTTTTTTTTTGTTAAGATCTTAAGGTGTATTTTGTGTCAAAAATGTGAGGTTTTTCAGCTTTCTGTTTTTTTAATGCCATCGTTTTAAGAATTGTCTGGCTTTGTTGTAAGGAGTGAAGTTTTTCTGTACAAAAATACAAAAATGGACATCACACTTATACTCACACATACCTCATCTCTTTCATCTCAACAAATATGAACATTTTGGGGCATATTACTATAAGTTTCAGTGTATAAATAAGTTGAAATAAGTATTTATCGCAGAGCTTTTGTGTTTAATTGCATGTGGTCAACCCCAGCATCGTGGGAAATAACTTATTTCACAGCTTCTAAACATGACAATCTACACCAGTCTCACCCCATACTCTTCCCCGTTTTCTTCTATGTATGTCCTGTAGCTGCTGTCCTCGTGCTCGGCGTATTCCTGAAGAAGACGAAGAAGAGGAGAGAACACGTGCAAACAATCTGAGCTCTCGCACAGCAGGTTTCATCAAACACAACGTGACTGTACAACACAAGAGGGATTGTTCTGCTTTCTTATGTGCTCACTGTTCGACTATGGGACAGACAACAGAGCTTAAAAATGGAGTATAGAACCAAAATGTGTTTTGATTTGTGGAATTTGCACGTTATGTGATGTTTGTGACACATTTGATGATGGTTTTATATTACACTGCCTTCCTACCCTTTCAAGATGTGTGTGTTAAAAAAAGTCCCATGATTCAGCTGGGATTTTCCTTCAGTAACAGACACTCAGGCCTTTTCGTTGCTTTTTTTAATCTGCTAATGAATTAAATGATACCGAAATATTCTCCTCCAGTGTTACTGTTAATGCAATTTTCATTAATTCATTTAGGGAAAATATATGTCACTAAAACAACACAATGTTCTGTATGGTGCTGCCCATAAAATACTAAAAATGTTGTATGTTTTTTGTTGTTTTTGCTAAAAAAGATGTGATGTACAGTAAAGATGTAAAGCGAAATAAAGTTGACATACTTACCAGTAATGAATTTAAGAGTAATACATTTACATTTTGAGCTGATGGTTACAAGCGGTGAAAAACAATAGTGCAAAGATAGATTTAGTAAATCTTTTCCTGCAACACATGAATGGTTACCGCAGTGTGAGGGAAAGAAGCATCACAAAACATATTAAAAATGTAACAAATTCTGAGTTGTTTTATTTCATCATAAATAGTCACAGCAGGCCTGTATTTCTTTTTGTGAATGTGGAATTTGTTCACAAAAAAAACCCCATTAATATCACAGTTTTTGGCTTTCTGCTCACATTTTCTAACATGTTTTATGTGTGTGTGTGTGTGTGTGTGTCTGTCTGGATGTCAAATCATTAAAACATTTGAGGATGCCTTTGTTCTGTTTTAATCTACTTTGATACATCCGTTACTGCTTTATAAAGGCACAGCTCGGTGACAAAAGTCTTCTGTATTAAAGTGTATTTTTAACTAAATAAATCTAGGTTTGAATCAAGCTGATGTTCTACTGCTTTATATATTATTGTGACACACACACACAGACAGAGGAAGAGAGAGACACAGATGGAGGCGGAGAGAAAGAGACAGCGACCACATACAACACCATTTATTATTAACACACCCAATATAGCTGGACTGGACACCGCTCTCCCCTCCACCTGCCTGCCCCCCCTCCCTTCCCATTAAAACACACACTCACACACACACACACACACACACACACACACACACACACACACACACACACACACACACACACAGAGAGCCCTCCAAGACCCTCCCCCTGACCCTGCGACCTAGGCACCATGGCAACCCTCTGACCCATCCCGCAGTTGCTGTGGTAACAACCTTGGAGCATGTCTGACCACTGCCCCCCCCAACACACACACACACACACACACACACACACACACACACACACACACACACACACACACACCCTATAGGCGACCCCCTCCTCCTGCTCCACGCCGAGCCGAGGCAAACCGATCGATATTCTATCACACAGAACAGTGGAGCGAGAGAGGAGGCCATGGGCCAGCCAGATTACTGGGAGGAGGGGGAGGAGGGGGGTTAGTGGTTGACAAAAAGAGAGAGAGTGTGTGTGTGTGTGTGTGTGTGTCAGAGGAAACGAAAAGGGTTTTAGGGAAGGAAAGGGATGTGTGTGTGTTGGGGAGGTGTGCAAAAAGGGGTTTTAGCGTGCGGGTGTAATCGCGTAGGAGATTGAGAAGATGTGTGTGTGTGTGTGTGTGTGTGAGATTTGGAGGAAAGAGGTGGTAGTAGGCTGAGAGTGTAAGTGGGTAGAAGATTGAGAGGTGTGTGTGTGTCAGAGGAAAGGTGGTTTAGTGTGGTTGTTATGAAGGATAAGAAAGGGAGGTGTGTGTGTGTGTGTGAGCATCATAATGAGTGGAGCTGCAGCGTTATAAGGCATCTACTCTCTTTCTTATTCTAACCAATGTTTGATAGCAGATTCACAGCTGTGTGTGTATGTGTGTGTCCATATGAATGAAATACTTTTATTCAAGTGTCACACACCCGAGGGTGCCCAGCCCACACGGGCTTATAAGATAGGCCTATTATTTATATTACAGAGAGAGAAGAGAGAACACAAAGGAAAGCGAGCACAGCACACGGTAATGTTAAATGATGTTAGGTTGAAGTCTAACGTTTGTAAAGATGTACTGAGGTTTGAATTGATTGACTTCATGTACACCTACAATGGAAGAAGTATTGTATAGCATAGTATAGTATAGTGAACGTCTCCCATTCAAAATCCTACTTCAGTAAAAGTACAAAAGTATTAGCAGCAAAATGGACAAGGCTTTAGATTACCGCAAATCACTGTGTAATTATTTATTCTACACAGGGTATCAATACAATACTTATCAGCACATGTAAGTACAAGAGAAGAAGACAAACGTGAGGCGATAAGGTAACAACTTCATGTTTAGGAGGGACCTAGAAATAAATCACACTGTGTTGTAGTTTTTCTTTTAAATTAAAGACTACCTTTTCAATATTTACAGAGTACAGTATTATTATTAGAGGGTATAATCAGTGTATAGTATATTATATCATCAAAAAACTAAATATTTACATTTGCTTTATCATACACTAATTTCCCCATTAGTTAAAACTATGTGAAGTGAGTTATATGTTATTATTAATATAGTTTAATGTTTTAGATGTTTTCTCTTTTTTTTGCATTACTGTTATTACTGGGAACAAAACATTTGGATTGGCCAGAATAAATGGTGTGCCTTTATAACTATAAAATAGTATAAGGCACATGCATGTTTATATTGATTAAATACTGGGCTGTAAAATAAAGTCTTCTATTACTTACCCCACTTTTCACTGTCATTTTAGTGTAGTAACAGGGTGTAATAAAGTTCACCGTATCAACGTTTGAAAGGTTGTTTTTTTAAATGAAGCTTTCATAGCTGCTGTGTAGGGACATATAGGTTAAGTCTGCAGGTACTCTGTTTCTACCTTGTAATTATTCAATATGTACTTGGCAATTAAAAAGTATTTACAGTGTAATTCAATTCCCCCTAAACATTTTTTTTACAGTACCCCTTGTTACCAGCACTTCACTTGTACCTATAGGTACCCAGTAAGTATTTCATTGATGCACACTTGCATCACAGTATTCTGCATTTAAAGACTTTTTATAACATTTTTTCCCTAATGGGGTTTTTATCATTTTTATCTGTTTTATCATACATAGATGCAATTACATGTTTTGTATGAATTACACTAAACTGAACTACATATTAATATTATTGACCTGGGGGGGGGGTAATACAAAATAATGTGTCTGTGTTTAGAAGACAATTGGTTAACTGCAGTTAATAAACAGGAAGAAATCATAAAAGGTTGCATGAAACTCCTGATGGAAAGAAACAGAAGAAAAAAACAACAAACTCACAAATGAGGTGACCTATATCCCTGGGTTAGAAGGGTGTGTGTGTGTGTGTGTGTGTGTGTCAAGTGGGCAGGAGCACTCATTTGCTCTGTGAGCCTTGAAATAGTATTCATGAAACATGGATACTGTGGACATGGACACACACACACACACACTCACACACACACACACACACACACACACACACACACACACACACACACACACACACACACACACACACAAAAGTAGAAACACAAAAGTAGAAGCGTAAAACTATCGAACCCAAACACAGTTACGGGCTGTTCCTGACTCTGGGCTTTTATTAATAAAAGAATTAATATAGAATTAATTTCAATTCACTCAATCTGTGTTATTTTGAATGAGCTAAAAGTGAAAAAGGTCTCTGACAATTCAGTATAACTGATTATATAAATAATTAATACAGTTGTTTAAATAATTAAAATGAAAACTCAATATGGTTGTATAACTCTGAATTCTGCAGGTCTGGCATGTGATGATCTTTATTGTGGAAACACATTTTTTAATCAAAATAATATAATTCATTATCTTTTTGAAATTGTCGTAAATGGTCTAAACTGTTAACTACTAATCACACAGGGTCTTGCTAATTTCATGTAAGCATGAGGTTTACCGGTTGCATGCTACTATTAACGATTTGCCGTATATTTCATCTTCTAAAGTTACAGTTACAGTCTCGAAGATCTCCGTTTCGTTGTCTATGGCGTTAAGTGGTAATTGCAGGTATGCTTTGGGATCTCACTTCCACTTGATTTTTTAAGTTTTTAATTGCCTGTAGCATAGTCTGTAAAAAAATATTGTCTGTAGTCATCGCTCTTCTTCTGTTTATATGCTAATAATAATCGTTTACTCACAACGCTAGCAGAGACTGGAAAAAAACCCAGTATGCTGCTTTAAGCGAGGGGTCTTATCATTTCTCTATTTTGTATCCCGGGTATCCACAGAAACCCAGTTCGCAATACTGCAAATGCAAAGGCTTTCATCAGTGGACCATAGGCTCAATTGCCGTTGTGTTTCCTCATTCAGTGACTTAAAGCTATACTGCCCCATGAGGAATTTTAAGTAACGACAGCAACACTGTTGTTGCATCCACATGATACAGCCTTCCGTGATCGCTCCCCCCCTCATCCACGCAGTTGCTTGTAGCCAAGGAGGACACGGAGGATTTGTGTGCTTTGTATCAACTCATTTGGCAACGGCTTGAATGTAACGGACATTCAGTAATATAATCCTTTATTCCAAATGCCATTAGTATCCTCAACCAAACTAAGTGACATCAAATTGAGCAGCTATCTTAATGTATTTAAGCATATTTATTCTTTTTTTATCCTGATATTTTTTTCATTTTCTTTTTTTTTTATACTCCACTTATGTCTGAGACATTGTCTGTATGTTTATTTGTCCAGTATGTCGGTGAGCCAAAGACAAATTTCCACCTTGGTGGACAATAAAGATTTATTCTATTCTAAACAAGTTACGTACTAAAGCTTTAACAGACATTTATTTGAATGAAAATAAAAGTTAACTCAGACACAATCTGTTGTACACTTACTTGAGTCAGAAGGGATGAACAGTTCAGAAAATAAACCTTTTTTTCCATTCCAAAGCGAAGTAGGATGACGAACCTGCAAATAACAGTTGTAAAGAGGATCTGTAATACAAGGTGGAGCAACAGTGTTTCTATAGTGCTACATGATGGTTATAGACTATGTTCCTTGAAGACATACAGTATATGTGTGCCTTTACCAGTGTTGCAGTCATTCCAACCTCAAGCCAAATATTGTCCTGGTCCTTCTGTTTGTTCAAATCATGACATATTTCCCCCCCGAAGGCTGTTGGGTTTAATCCCTATGGAGACACACAAGCTTTCCCTGTTCATGTGCAAGAAGCAGCGTTCTCAAACCAACAAAAAAGACAGGCAGTTACTGTAGCCCTGACTGTTGATAGGGCAGATAAACACAGTGAACAGGCCATGATAAAGCAAGCTTCATATGGCAGTGTGAAACATTTCTGCAGTCATTTTTCTGGTGCTTTTGATCATATTGCATGTTCTTGTTCAGCAGAGGGAGTGGCCCACTTGTTTTTTCTTAGCACTTTCAGCACTTCTCATCCACGTTGGCTTAAAAGTGTTTAGATTTAAAGTTCATGCTTGTGCTTACAGTAGCAAACAAATAAACCACAAGGCCCATTTAGCAGCTGCTCCAAAGCTTTCTATCTCACACAGGGTTTCTGCAGGTTTCACCAAGTCAAATTCAAGACTTTTCAGGACCTTTTTAAGACAATTATAAATTAAATTTAAGATCTATATCACAAGATAAAAACAGAACAAAAAAACGTCAATGTCAGACTCCGGACACATCGCTAAACTTGCACTTCCTCATAGCTAAAGAATAAAATCTGTTCTGAAAGAGACTTGCGCTGCTTTGCACTTGGCTGCAATATAAGTTGCATGTTGGTCTCATTTGTAGTTGTAATGCAGCAAATTATATTTTGAGTAGGAAAAGAAAGAACTACAACACCACTGTAAAGCACAGCGGGAGCATTTCAATGAGAAAATGTATACCTGTTTGAAATTATTTAAGACCTAGAACACAATTCTTCAGCAAATATAAGACTTTTTAAGGCCCAAAATTTTAATTTTAGACTTCTTAAGACCCTGCGTTAACAGGGCTCTCTCTCATGGATGTATTAAGAGAACTTCTCAGCAGCAAACTTTTACAACAATTATGTGCATTCAAACTACTGCACGTGTACCACCGGGGTATACATCGGTACAGATCGGAGAATATGCAGGGAACGTTATTACAGACTGAATAATCGGCCCACTACGAGAGCTTCGCCTGCCACGGAGACCAGCGGTCTCGCTCGTTGCCCCGAGCCGGGTAGGGGACATCCACGTCGGCTAGGTGGGAAGCTAACGCTAGCCGGGGAAAAGGCACATCCAGAGCAAGCTAACGCTAGCCGGCCACCTGTCCCATCAATCCTGTTTGCAAGTGTCCGTTCATTAAACAACAAACTGGACTACATCCAACTTCAACGATGCTCCCAACGTGAATTCAGAGACTGTGTTTTTTTGCTTTCGTGGAAACATGGCTGAACAACAGTGAACCGGACTGTCCAGCTACCAGGCCTGCTAGCCCTCCGACGATCCGAGCTAGAGGTGCTCTGTATGAAGGTGGGCTGTGTTAACACGGACTGGTGCAGAAATGGGGTGATTTGTATCCAACTAACTGCTAACTGCTGGAGTTTGTGACTGTTACATGGCGACCATTCGACATCCCACGCTAATTCACGGCTGTGTTTATACTCGGTGTTTACAGCCCACCAAGCCTAATGCTGGTATGCTTAGCTGAACTTTACGGAGCCTATAATGTGTGTGTGCACTAAAGCTAGCCTGTTTCGTATGTCGTTATTATATAATGTAGTTTTTATATATTTTAAATGTGTAACACCACTTGAGCCACGATGAAACGTTGTTTTGTGTATATGGTTGAAATAACAATAAAACACATTGAGTTGGGTCACTGTCTGTCTGTCAAGCGGTAGGCGTGGCTTGGGAGTGGACTCAAAGCAGCGAAGCGAAGTACATTCTGGGATTTGGTGTCTTTCATCCATATGAGCCAAAAACACATTTTCTGGCTTTTCTCGGCCTAGAAGGCACCAATTAAATTTCTGCTACATAAGTGACCCAATTTAAAGATATATTCAGCTTTCCATCGGTGAAGTATCCCTTTAATGATATATCAATGTTGTGTTTCAACATTTTATACAGTCCATGGTTTCAACTTGTGTCTGCTGCCCCCAAGTGGCAAAGATCTATTTCAGGTTTTAGGGAATAAAAATAAAGACATTAAAAACCTACATTTACATGACAACTGGGCAACCTCTAACTGCTGAGAAAGATAAAGTGGTGAGATTGTTTTGTTACTTAAAAAGCTTATGTTCCTGAAAATATGAATGTGATACCTGGGGAGTTTGTCAAAGTCCTCACGTGAGTGTTGAACTGATGGATGCTGTGTCGTCGAAATCAACGAGCCTGTTGTCCATTACAGAAATGAAGTGTAGCATCTGGAACAAAGACGCTTCTTGAATCCTGCTTCATACATCTTCCGGTAATCCGAGCCATAACATTTCTGCTAAATTATGTCTACAAACATAATGGCATATGTCTAGAAAGTGCTCATATTATGCTTTTTCCCTTTCCTTTACTGTCTTATATATCTTTTTTATGCACGTTATAGGTTTACAAAGTGAAAAAGCCCAAAGTCCCCCCCCCAAAGGGACTTACCATCTCCAACAGAAAAAAACAGCTCTGTTGTAGTCCAGCCTTTACTTCAGAGACAAACATGGTCACTTTGTAACACACGTTATAATGCTCGTCTACCTGCTAGCATGACACGCCCTCATACTCTGCTTCTGACTGGCTAGTAGTCCTTACCTAGGTACTGTCAGGACACGCCCTCATACTCTGCTTCTGACTGGCTAGTAGTCCTTACCTAGGTACTGCGCATGTGCGACGCCCAACAAAGATGGAACAGAAGTGAGATGCCTCACTCTGTAGCTAAAACAGAGAGCTCAACACACAGGGTGAAAAGAGGAGCTGCAGCAATGTGCAGTACAACAACAATATGGTGTTTTTTGAAAATTAAACCATGTAAACCTATTTTGATATAACCTCTAAATACAATTATGAACTTGAAAATGAGAGTAACATGAGCACTTTAACATTTCCTCTGACATGGCGAAACTCATAAAGGTAGAGAACAGATGACTTGACACTACTGTCATAAATAAGACTTGGTCAGAGCATTTATTAACCATTTTCTGCCAAAACTCCACACAAAAACATACTGGAGACCAAGCTGAAAAAGAGAGATCCTTCTTTTTTATTTCATTTTGTTGGTTGTTATTTGCTGCCGTTTCGCAAATTAAAGTACAGTGCCTTATTCCATATTTCCACTGATTTAAATAATGAAATTGGAGAGAAATCTCTTTTTCTGAGGACACAGAAAGATTGTATTTTTGGGTGAAGTCGGGTGGGGTTGAGGGCGGAGGTTGCGGGGCAGGGGCGAGGAAGGGTCGGAGAATAAGAGGAGGCAGGTGGTAAAAGTGGGTGTTTACAAGGATGGAGGGTTTGCACCGTGTTCACAGAGAGACAGAACAAACAGGGATAGATAGACAGGCAGGGTGAGGAGGGGGAAGGCAGTTGGATACAGAGAGGGGTGGCAGTTGGGGGGGGGGGGGGGGGGGGGGTGAGACTTTACAAACAATTTGTTTCTTAAAAAACACCCAATCGTCTTTTTTGAAAACAGCAACACAAGCAGAAAAAAACACATGGGGACGAGGTGGAGGAGGGAGGGATGGAGATAGAGAAGGAGGGAAGAAGTCAGAGGAAATGACCTTTTATCCACCCTGTTGAGGACATGAGCGAGTGCTCAAGTTTTATGGTGAGATTGATTCTTTATTAATAGGAGGGGAGAAACAAGAGGAAGAAGAAGAGGAGGAGAAAGAGGAGCAGGAGGAGGGAGAACGGCAGTAGAAGACTGGCAGTGAGTACACAGGAATAGAAAGAGAGAAAAGGAGGGAAGAAGGAAAAGAAGTAACGTTGTAGTTGGCGAATGCCAGAAAATGGCAGTGATTAAAGAGCTGGATCTCGGTGGCTTTTCTCTGGCAGGACAAAAAAAAAAAAACGAACAGACGCCACCCACCCGCTCAAATCGCCAGTTGGGAATCTAAACGGAAGCTGCCATGTTGTTGTTCTGCTTGGCAAGAGTTGTCGCAGTGGAACAGGTCGGGTTCTTGTGATTATAACCTTTTATTCGATTCCACACAGCGGTGTAGTTTGAGTACACGTATGAAGAGTGGCTGCAGCTAACAGTGCAGTAATAAGCACCGGCACATCAGTGTTACTGGCAGAATAGTGCTGTATAAACTTTGGATGGGAAAAAAAACAAACAGGACAGAGAGGACAGGGAAAACTTACAAACCCACCCCCCTACCCCCATCTCTACTCCGGTGCATCGTCTTGGCGTTTGATTTCTTTTGTTTCTTTAGGGGATGAGGATGGAGAGGAGGAAGAGGAGTTTGAGTATGTTGACAGGAGAGGAGGGATGAATGGAGGGAGGGAAGGAGGAAAGAGACAGAGAGAGGGAGATAGAGAAGAAGGGATAACGTTCAGGGGAGAAGTAAATTATGCTTTGATAATTTAATAGTATGTCTCTCTTTCCACCCAGCCTGTAGAGATGTAGAGAAGAGAAAAAGAGGGAAACAAGGAGAAAGATAGAATAGTTATATATCAAATTATTTAATTAACTGATTGACATTACATCAAAATATTATTTTAAATGATAAGGTCCTGGATGATATTATCCTGCACAATGTTGTAAAAAGTTGTAGCCTGATGCAGTGGTACTAAAAATATAAAGGACTGATCTGTGATCTAGGTTGTGTATAACTAATGTGATGTTTTTCCATCACATGTATTCTTCTTTTTCAGCCTGTAAACACACACAATATGTGTACAGTAGTTTAGTGGCAGCTGATGAGGCAAATACAACTCCATTTCTTTTAATCTAACCTATTTCATAAATATTGAAAGTGGTTAACGTTCAGGCTGCAGGTTCACACACTAAACAATGCTTGTTGTTCGAGAAACATTTTATTCATAATCTGTTTAGTGCACCACACTACTGTACAGCTGAAATAGTACACGTGTACAGTATGTGTGAGTGTGTTATGTGTGTGTTATCTTACCTCCGGGGTTTCGGCGAAGGATGAGTTTTCGGATCTCATCGTAAACAAAGATGAGGAAACTGTACGGGAACGCACAGAACCACCAACTGGGCCTGAGAGAGAACGGAGGGAATGATGGAGAGTGAGAGCAGTGCTTGGGTCAAAACTGGGAGACAGTGATGAAGAACACAGCACTCATTAAGTACTATTTACCCGTCTTAAAAATAGTATTTAGTTTATTACGGACCAATAAAGGTTGTGATATTTGCTGATGTGGGCATGTTAAGACCACTGAGATATAATATGAGATGCATGACAAAAACTTGGCTTCAAAGCAACACAGGACAACATGGATTGTATTGTGATTTTAGCACAAAGTCATGGGATCTCAATAACACAATATTTTGTAATGCCTGAATTGACCCTGAAAGTAAAACATCTTAGAACTGCATGTCATGGTAATTTGTGATGATGTGTTACTGTACTCACTTGAGCGGGTACATCCGTAGTGCCACGTCCATACCAGGGGTGTAGGACAGGAAAGCAGCCAGAGCTGTTTCCTCAAACAGACCAAAGATCAAAATCTTATTCCTGCAAGACAATAAGTGCAGAAAGAAGTGAGTTAATTACAGTGCACACGTGGTAGAGAAGCAATGAGATAAAGGCAGACAAAGTAAGCAAAGTAACAGGTGTGAAGGAAATTCTAAATTAAAGATAGCAAGGGGATGGAATCCACAGCAAAGGAACTGACATCCCCTGCCACTGAAAAGACTTGGGATGGTCATCTGGTGTCTCTGTGCTATTCTATCAACAGAGGACTACATCCTTGACTATCTAAGCCTACTTTTGGATCATAAAATGGCTTCAAAGTATATTTTCTGCAGGCAGCATTTGAGGACAGCTGTAGCAGCGGGTTTGTGTGCCTGGACTAACAAATGTTGCCTGCAGACCAGAGCAGAAAAGAGAAATGATGGAAAGAATGGAGGGGAATACACAAACGTGCCATAAATTAAAGGCTAGAGATTAAAAGGAGTGTCAGTAAACCTTTACATTACACGTTAAACCTGTAACCGATACTGTACATCAGAGAAAAGACATGTACACAGTACAGGGATAAAGAAAGTACTTAAATAAATAAAAGTATCAACACAACAATGTAAAAATACTCCTTTAAAGTAAAAGTCCTTTATTCAAAATCTTACTTTACTACTGAAAAAGTACAAAAGTATTATCAGCAAAACGTACTTAAGTATCAAAGTAAACATACTTGTTCTACAGAAAATCACCCCTGCGAGTGATATTTCTTTTTACTGTATTTTACATTATTAGCTCGTTAATACTGATCGAGTAAAAATTGCAGTATTTCCCTGAAATGCATTGGAGTAAAAGTATATAGTAGCAGGAAATGGAAATACCTAAGTATAGAACAAGTTACTCAAAATTGCTTGAGTAAATGCAAATAAGTTCCTTTCCACCACTGATACCCTACAGTATCTGCATATAGTTTACAATTTCTACATAGTGTTACTACATTTAGGAGGTCAGACAGCAGCATGTCTCACATTTAAAGTTAAAGAGGCACAATGAGAATACTGCTGGATGTTTTTACATTTTCCAAAATGAGGTGAGCTGACGGTTTTGGCTAGTCTCGTGCTGCTGAGGAGGGTCTGGCTAGTCCACACAGCATTTTGGGATGGGAGAAAGACGGGCTCTGGTTTATTGGCATGTCTTTAAACCAATCACAATCGTCTCTGCAAAATAACCTCGGGAATGAACTTGTTTTGGTGGAACATGTGTACGTTCAAAAGTTGTTTTAGTCCAACAGAAAACTCAGATTGGACAGATAGTCTAGCTAGCTGTCTGGATTTACCCTGCAGAGATCTGAGGAGCAGTTAATCGTAGTCCTCAGAAATCCACCGGAGTTTAATTTCCAACACAAAGAAAGCGGAAGGTAACGGACATCCGGCCGAAAAGAGTGAAATCCGGCGGAATTTCCGTCAGCAACGGAGCTATCCCGGAAGTGTAACGTCATGCATATAGACTAGCTTTTGGCCATCATTATCTACATGGTAGGTTGTTTACCTGTCTAACAAATAAAACATTGAATTGTTCGACTTACTTCATGCCCTGCTGGAACACTGAGTTGCGTCTGGTCTTGCAGATGATGACATCTGCCCACTGTACCACCACAATACTGACGAAGAAGGCTGTGTGGCAAGTAAACTCCACAATCTTACGCTGCTCATAGGTCTGTACAGAGAAAGAGGACGAGAGAAACACAATGTGCGACAATGTGTTTAATCATTCAAAGATTATTAACATATTTATCTGATTTGGGAGCTTTGTATGAGATAGCTGGTATAATATCACGATACACAAGAGGGGGATGTGAAAAATGGAGACAACCCTCTATTGTTAGTCTCGCATTGCCAGACCTTCCTCCACAGTGCTGCGGAGGAGGGTCTGGCTAGTCCACACAGCATTCCGGGATGTGAGAAAAACGTGCTCTTGTTTATTGCCATTTCTTTAAACCACTCACAGTCGTTCAAAGGTTGTTTTAGTCGTGCAACAGAAAACTCCGATTGGACAGATAGTCTAGCTAGTTGTCTGGATTTACCCTGCAGAGATCTGAGGAGCAGTTAACCAGAGTCCTCAGAAATCCACCAGAGTTCATGTCAACACAAAGACAGCCCAAGGTAACGGACATTCGGCCTAAATGAGTGAAATCTGGCAGAATTTCTGTCGCCAACAGAGCAATCCTGGAAGTGGAACGTTGTGGATATAGACTACTCTGTTGTGAACAGTGATATTCTATCAGGTCACTCAAACAGAGCTCTTCCACACAAGCAGGGGAATAGTGATTTTGTGTCAGCTCATTCATACCCATTGCTGCCCGTAGCTGTCCTCCAGGTCGTTGTTGGAGCGATCGTCCCAGTGGAGCCGGATGCCGACAAGCAAAGACGGCAGAAAACCATTTTCAGCCATGATGACAAAATAGGCAAAGAACCCGCCAAGAGCTTGGATCATACCTACAGACACAGAGTTTAGGCACTCATTGATTAGGTTTATCTGACAAAGTAAAATCCTACACACTCGTAATGATCATCGAATATTATGACGTGATGATATGCTGTAGAAAAACTACAGAAGGTAGTAGGGATGTTGTGATTGACTGGCCACCAATGGGAATTGGCTGGAATTTACAAAACGTGCTGATTAGAAAAACTAAATTTCAACACACAGGACTGTTGATGGCACTTTAGCCTGCAATTAAATCAAGTTGTATGTAACAAGATGCAGTCCATATCTTTGGGTTACCATTATCTAAGAACCCGCAGGGCATGACAGCATGCTATGAGCCAACAGACCTATGATTATAGTTTTGTTGTGTCAGAGTTTTGTAGGACCAGTACAAGGCAGTGTGTCATAAACAAAACCTATTCTGTGCACGGGACAGATTTGGGGCCAGTAAAGGCTGTCAGATTTCTGGTCTTACATGTTGATAATAATTGATAATAATAGTTATAAAGATATAGTATCTAAAAATGACAGTGCTAATGATTTATGAGTGATCAAAACGCTACACATAGCAACTTTAAACACGGATCCCAGCCAGTACTGTATGTTGAATAACACAAACAAGGCACTTACCAATCTGTCCATAAGCGATACTGATGAGTCTCTCGTTGACCAGTTTGTCCCTCAGTGGGTTCCTGGGCTGGCGCTTCATGATGTCACTCTCTGCTGCTTCATAGGCGAGAGAGATGGCGGGTACCTGACGGAGGAGACAGCGAGACGACGTGGTTTCATTTGTGATTCAATGTATCCACGGTCGGCCATGTCTACAGTGAAAGCATTTATTTCTGGGTACGTTTGCTTTGGTTTATTTGACCATACAGTAATACACTTTCCAGGCATGACAAACTGGACTGGTCCCACACTGCCACCTAGTGTCCTTTTTGTGTACATACTTTTGTGTACATACCTTTTAGGCATAACCTTGAACTCAACTTCAGTTCAATTCATTGTGATGCTCAATGGTGTCCATTGGTATGTTTGTTTATGATGGAGGAGCCACATAATACATGTGTGATTCTGTTACAGTGTATGTCTATCCAGTCTGTAGGTGTTTGTTTGCAGGTTTGGACTGGTTGACAGTGTCGGGTTTGCTACGGCTACAGGCAAATTAATTGGTGGCCTTGCTCACCATTCGACAACTTGGTCATTTCAGAATTTTCCCAGAAGTTACAGTTTGTCCTGCCGTTTATTCCGTCTCCCTTTCAACCTTTTCACTGAACCCAACCTTCCACGACTCCCTTAACTTAATTCTAACTTGGAAGTTAATTCCCCAAATTGTGGTTGGTACCACAGTATTACTACTATCTTTCTCTTTCAGATTCTAGTAAGTAAATATTCCCGGATTTCATTCTTCCAATTCATGTTATTTATGCAGCAAAATTGACCTGTGTGTTGCCCGGATGATAATTACCAGGCATTACTGCATATATTTTGCCACCTGATTACCTGTCTGACATGTATACAGTTCACATGTTTGTGTACAGCTGAGCTTCACTGGTTCACTGTGCATGCATGAGTGTTTAAAGGTCAAGCATGTACAAGAGCAAGAGTGTGTGGGGCCATCTGTGATTGGAAAGGTGCATTTGCATTTGTATTGCCTGACTGGACACAAACACATTAGTGCTGTGTGCTACAGTATGTGGGTGTGCCTGGTGTCTCAGTGTGTCGCTGCCCAGTTCGGTTTGTATGTTTGAGTCCCTTACCATGTCAGTTCCCAGGTCGATGCAGAGGATGGTGATGGTGCCCAGAGGCAGTGGGATGTTGACCAGGATGAAGAACAGGAAGGGGGTGATCTCTGGGATGTTGCTGGTCAGAGTGTACGCAATGGATTTCTTCAGGTTGTCAAAGATCAGACGGCCTGTGAGGATGAAGGTGGTGTATCAGGGTTTCTGCAGGTTTTAAGACCTTTATGAATGAAATTTAAGACCTTTATCGCGACATAAAAATACAACGAACGTTACATGAACGTAGGACAATTCTGAGACCTGTTTAAAATGATTTAAGCCCTAGAACACAATACTTTTGCAAATGTAAGACTTTTTAAGGCCTAAAATTTGATTTGATTTTGAAATGTTACGACTTTTTTAGACCTTTTAAGACCCTGTGTATAAAACCCCTGTGTATACATATATTAAAACATTATATCAATCGATAGGCTGATTCAACTACCAGATTAGGAGAAGAATAGTCTCACAATTGCTGCTACCTATTCTGGACTATGCAGATACTATATATGCTAACACTACTGCCACCAGATTACACTCTCTTGATGTGGTATACAACAGCTTGTGCCGATTCGTCCTTCGCTGCCCCTATAGGACACATCACTGTGTGATGTATGAACAGCTGTCCTGGCTTGCACCCTCAGCCAGAAGACAATATCACTGGCTTCAGCTCATTTTTAAATGTATTTACTTTCAATATCCATATTATTTATCACAATATTTAGTGCCTTACAGCTCACAATATAGCCTTCGTCATAATGAACAGATATTCTTTACTGTCCCTGGAGTTAAGAGAGAAATTGGGAAATATGCTTTCTGTGTTAGAGCTCCTCGTGACTGGAACAGCCTTCCTGCATCTATTCGCTCGCTTACGTATTTTCTCGGTTCCGAAATGCTTTGTTAAGACATTTTCAGAATACTTGTCAATGTTTCTAGCTCCTTAGATTTATCATTGATATGTGTCATGTTATTTATCTATGTAAATTTGAATGTACTTATGTACATAAAAGTACATCTATGGTTATATGAATTATTGTGTGATGTGTAAAATGTTATCTCTGTTGTGTTGAAACTTTTTCCATGTGATGGGGATGGGGTTAGTGAGAGCTTGTGTGTGTGTGTGTGTGAGTTTGTGTGTTGTGTTTTTGTTGTTGTTGTATTATTATTTTATTATTATTATGTTTTCTTTTTTTGGTTTTCTATTATTATGATTGTATTTATTAACAAGTATATTTTGTTTATTTCTACTAAACTGTACTGCTGCTCTATGCTGTTTGGACATGATCCTGAGGACCCCCATGAAAACGAGATGATACATTTATAAATAAATAAAAGTATACATACATATAGACTGCTGAACAGGTGAAACCCTTAAATAAGAAAGATGATGGAAGTACTACTTGATGTAAAGTAGATCCCACACCTAAGTCAACGCTGCTAGCTCTTTAAATACATTATTGTTAATAACTCATTAACATACACAGATGTCTTTCTTGCTATTCCATCTTATTTATTGTCACAATTCTTTACCGTACCTTCTATTATTTTAGTAAAAAAAAACACTAAAAGACAATTAACCAAAAGACATAGTAAGAATACACAAAATCTTTCCCGCTCACACCGTTTTAAAATGTATTTCTCATCTCAAACATTAACTGGAGTCCCGCAGTAAGGGAGTCAATGTCACTGTTGGTAACGTGATAGGGACGTAACAGAGCATAGAAATCAACGGGAGCGGTTCGGACCCGGAGATTAAATAAAAAAATGGCCTGAAGCCTTTATCCATACCTTTTTTGCATAGAATACTAAGCTTTTAAAATAGCCTTATAACTGTTGGCATTATTTTATAAATCATGTTTTAATGTTAAACATACATGTAGCACAGTGAATCCTTAGGATGAACTGTGTATGTGGATGGCCTTATTGACTACCGTACCTATAGGCCAGTTAGCAGTGGGGATTTATGTTTGCTAATAATATGTTGGATTCATGTTAAGAATTAAATTTTGGATTAACAATAATTTGGACGCCCCCCTGCACTGACTCTGAGGACCCCTTAGGGGCCCCGGGTACCCTGTTGAAGATCCCTGGCCTAAAGGACGTTTTTCCTCACCACTGTTGCACCAAATGCTTGCTCGTGGGATGGATTGTTGGGTCATTGTAAATTATAGTGTGGTCTGGACCTACTCTATCTGTAAAGTGTCTTGAGACACATATTGTTATGATTTAGTACTATAAATACAATTTAACTATAATTCTTCCTCGCTTCAATCCCTCCGTTCTTTCAATCATTCCCTCTTCACAGCCCTTTTTTCTCCCTTCTCGCATTTATCCCTCACCTTCTTCTACTCCAGTGACAATGGAGGCAAAGTTGTCGTCCAGCAGGATCATGTCGGCAGCCTGTTTGGACACGTCTGAGCCAGAGATTCCCATGGCGACACCGATGTCAGCCTTCTTCAGGGCAGGAGAGTCGTTCACACCATCCCCTGTCACAGCCACGATGGCACCCTGAGAGAAAAGGGGGACACACAGTTGAGGGTTTTCATTCACATTCAGGACGCACAATGCTAAAAAAAAAAAACATGCACTCCTTTGTCATCATCACATGCACTTGTTTGCATAATAATGTATAATAAATGTACCTGTCTCTGGCAGCCTTCTACAATGATAAGTTTCTGCTGTGGGGAGGTCCTGGCAAAGACGATCTCTGTGTGGTTCCTCAAAATATCGTCCATCTGCTCATGACCGAGGTCTTTCAGATCTGTACCGTGGATTACACAGGCCTTGGCATCCCTACACAACACACATGCACAAATCATAAACGCCACTGTCGTATAAAGGTGCTGCAAAGTCAAAGGCTACATTGAGCATCCACTGTATACAAATTATCATAAAAGTCCCGCTTCCATCCTGTAGTGCTTTGGCAATGCAGGTAAGGCTACACGTAAACTTACATTTTCATTTTCTTACCTTGGGTTGACTTGGCTGACAGGGATGTTGAGGCGTGCAGCAATGTCTTCCACTGTCTCGTTGCCCTCGGAGATGATGCCCACACCCTTAGCAATGGCCTTGGCTGTGATTGGGTGGTCACCCGTCACCATGATAACCTGAAATATAGGTGGTAGATGAAGAGGTAGGTGATGAAACAGAAGGAGAAAGAGACAACATGTAGGATCAAGTAAGAGGAGAAAGGGTCAACAGGTAGCATAGAAGGAGTATGAAAGGGAGCGGAAAGAGGATGTGACAGAAGAATGGCAGAAGTAAGAGACAAAGAGAAAAAGAATACAGTTCACACTGTTAACAAAACATTCTATGAAATTACTTTAACCCTTGTGTTGTCTTCCTGTCGACCAACTTTGTGTTTTTCTGGGCCGCGATTTCAACATTTTGTTGTTCTTTTTCTACACTTTTCTCGACGTTTTTGTCGATTTTATTCAAAAGAATTTTTTTTTAAACTTTTTTGCTGTTTTTTAAAATTACGTTTTTTTGTTTTCCGATGTTTTTTTTTTCACTTCTTTCCAATTTTTATAACAAGTTTTTGATGTTTTTTTGTGACTTTTTTCAGCGTTTAAAAAAATAAATGTTTTTGTCGATTTTCTTCCCTGCGTTTCTGTAGCTTTCTCCAACATTTGTCACTTTTTTCAATGTTCTTTTGTCATAGTTCTGATATAGAAGGTTTTTGTTAACAGGAGGGTTACAAATGTATGTGATAGTCATCCACAGCCTTCCCATCCAGGTGGGTGCTATGTTCTGCTTTTCCAGGCCTTTAAATGGCAGACTTGAAAGGTGCCCACCTTGATGCCAGCTGAGCGGCATTTGCCCACAGCGTCAGGCACGGCAGCACGGGGAGGGTCAATCATGGACATGAGGCCTACGAAGCAGAGGTTGTCGGTCTCGAAGTTGACGTCATCTGTGTCAAAGGCAAAACCTTTGGGATACTTGTCCTCTGGCAGTAACTTGTGGCAGAAACCTGGAGGAATTAGGGATGAACATACATACAGAAACTTCTATGGATTTCTTGCATTGTACAAACAGGACAATACCATACAATAAAATAGAGGATGTACCAAAACTGTATTGCTAAGTTCTAATTCCTAATCATGACCCAATATTAAATTACCACTGTTTAGGGCTGGAAACAAAAACCTGCGTGCAGGCTGAATTTACTTTGGTGTTTTTTTATTAAGCCGCTAGCTGCCGGCCAGTTAATGCAGCGCTATGTCTTCCATCTCAGCCAAGAAATGGATAAATGTTGAGTTACAAGCAAGCAGTCGGATGTTTGTAGAGGTCTGTATGGTTATACTGTAGCAGCCTGGTATCGTTTTCAGGCGATTTGATAAAGGTAAAGACAGTATGACCATTCATAACGCCAACGCTCTAGTGGGGCGCCGGCTGGTTGAGCATTCATTCTCACACACACAGCGTTGTTTGTCACTCGACAGTCTGGCAAAAATGCCAGATTTTTTATGCCCGCAGCAAAAAGTTACAGTAAGTCTGATTCAACTTTTGGAGAAAAGCAACTCAACATCAACCTGCGGTGGACAATCATGTAACCTGAGTTCAGACTCGTCTGTCCGTAGCGCGGCGTGTGAGTCCAGTTAACATTACTTTAAACAGGAAACATCACTGCCTCTATTGCTGCAACACTATGGAGGTAAAAAACAAAACACAAGCACTGAACTGCCGGGGAGCTTGTGTAACAACAGGAGACCGTCTCCTCCCACGACAAAGCAAAGTCCCTTCAACTCTCGCTTTCTCTTTCCTTTTTCTCCGCTGCCTTCACGTGCGGTCAAAACATTTGACACCGCCCCCCTTGCTGCTGCTGCCGATGCTTTGAATATTTGCTGGAGATAAGTACTTGGGGTGTTGAAATGAATCACTGCATTGCGATGCGGACGTGGATGATTCTGCATCGATGCAGTGACAGACAATAATCGATTATTGCCTACTGATGTTGCTTGTGGATTTTCAGTTTGCTGCTTTTTTGTTTTTGCCATTTGTCTGTTGACTTCTGTGACTCCGCTTCATTCAGGAAGTGTTTTTTTAAGAGCAGATGCAATACAAATGGGAGTTCATATATACTGTATCTGACTGCTTAAATTTGTTGATAAAAAAAACATGTGTAGCAATAATAAATTTGGGGAGGTGGCGCACCGTAATAATAATAAATAATAATAAATTTTATTTGTAAAGCACTTTTCATAAATGAATCTCAAAGTGCTACAGAAACCACATTACAAGTAAGGAAAATACAGCATAACATGAGGAAAAGGGAGGGAAAGCGACTCCCAAACAATGCTCAGTACAGTACAGAGTACAGTGTGGGAACAGGAAAAAACCTCGGCAATAAGCACATACAACACGGTTCAACACATGAACTTGCAACCGGGGAGGGGGAATGGGGGGGTGGAGGTAACCCAGCAATAGGCAAGCAGCCATCCGTTTCCTGCAGCCGACAAAAGGCGCTGGTCACAGACCCGCTTGTCAGACTGGGGGGTAAAAAGCTACGAAGGCGTTGGACGGGGAATTTGGGTAGAGTGGGGGCCTGGAGAGAGTCAACTTTGACATGCGCCTAAACTTTGCGCCTCAAGTCCGCAGGATGTCATCGCGTGAACACAGCAAGATTGCCATGGAGACAGCCTTGAATAGGCCCTAGGCAAAGAAAACAATCAGCAGGTGTTTGAGGGAAAGTTCGGGTAGGAAACAAGAGAGCACCGTGATATCGAATCGTAACGAATCGTTGACAGGATAATCGTAATTGAATTGAATTGTGAGGCCGGTGAAGATTCACACCCCTAATAAGTACCAGAGCTTCGGTAAAGCCCTATCACTTTTTTCCTATGCTCCATCATCCTTACCCAGTACTCTCTCTCCCAGTCCTCCCAGTTCCAGATAGGCGTTCTGGAAAGCCTCTTTCATCTCTTCGTCCATGGGCTGCTCTTTGCCCTGCACCATGATGGTGGAGCTGCGGTCCAGGATCCTCTCTGGGGCGCCCTTCATCACCAACAGGTAGCGGTTGTCGTTTTCATCATCATTTTCATGAACTGAGAGCTGATGGGAACAGATTTCAGTGTTACCATCAGAACCATTTAAGAAGTGTGTACAGTAGAATGCATACGAAATCGCTTACTCTGCACTACATACTCAATATGTGCACTATCTTCCAACATACTTTTGTGTGAATAAACAGCTGTATATATCTTTTCGGACATACCGGTATAAAATCACCACGTCACTTCCTGAGAGCCTCCTTGCCGGTTGTAGATGCGTAACCATGGTAATACGTGCCAACCGCAGCTCTAACAGCGTCGCCAGATAATGCTTAAATTACTGGAAAAGGACTCGAAAAACTAGTGACAAAATTGTGGATTTTGGATATGTAGAAAAGTAAATTAAAGCTTGAGGTTACAGAGCTGTCTTGGTTGTTGTCCATTTGTCTGTTATAAACTTTGGCGTCACTACTGCCTTGCATTGTGGGATATCTATGCCGGTGTAGTGTCCAGTGTTTGCATACTGTAATATGTTACTGGAAAAAAATATGCAATTCATGTACTATTTGTTTCATACTAAGGTTTCAGACATCATACTGTTTTGTACTGTTTTAGCGTATTGAATAGCACGTTAGAATTTCAGACGCAACTAATGTTTTTGCATGTTTTAGCCCATTTACTACAAATCTTCGTACTCGTACTCATGCAGTTAACAAATAACGCAGATGCATTATTTGTTAACTGCATGAGTACGAAAAGGGGACGAACCTGGTACTTGTTGGTGGAGTTGAAGGGGATTTCAGCCACCTTCTTGTTCTTCTCCCTCATAGCTTTGACGGAGCCACAGGACAGCTCAATACACTTCAGCAGGGCTGACTCAGAGGCGTCGCCGGCCACGTCACGCTTAAGGATGGGCAAAGCATCCTGGCCAGCCTTGAACACAGCACGGTTGCACAGAGCAGCGATGCGGGCCAAGTGCACCCATGTTGCGGAGCTTTTATCGAAGGAGGAGCCTAGAGAATGATCAGGAAAAAAAGGAACATTTATTGACAGGTGTCTCAGCCTATCCCATTCACCTAAGCAGCCACCGCCTTGTCCCACCTCAACTACAGCCAGGCAGCCTGCTGTTTGCAGGGAGTAAACCAATATCCTAGTGTGAAAACATTTCTTCAGCTGTTCTATGTCATGGTTTAAAATCAACAGACCATGTAACTGAACATGCTGTGATTTCATTGGTGGTAAGAGTGAGTATTAAATGTTCAGCAAGGACGAGCTCAACAACATGCTAAGACCAAAGACTTGATAAAAAACAAAACAGATCCACGTTTGAGGTTTCTACCAAACATACATTTTATAAGCCTTTGGTGCCTGGCTGATGAGAAGGCCATAAGGTCATAATACTCTTTATATTTTGCAGGAAGATTTAAAGCATGCTGCATGAAAGCAGAGAGAGAGAGAGAGAGAGAGAGAGAGAGAGAGAGAGAGAGAGAGAGAGAGAGAGAGAGAGAGAGAGAGAGAGAGAGAGAGAGAGAGAGAGAGAGAGAGAGAGAGAGAGAGAGAGAGAGAGGAGAGAGAGAGAGAGGAAAATCTCACCAGACTGATCTTCGGTGGTGTCGGCCTCGTGGATCTGGTTGTCGAACCACATGTGGGCTACAGTCATCCTGTTCTGGGTCAGGGTGCCCGTCTTGTCAGAGCAGATGGTGGAGGTGGAGCCAAGAGTTTCCACAGCCTCCAAGTTCTTCACCAGGCAGTTCTTACGGGCCATTCGCTTAGCAGTCAGTGTTAGACACACCTGAGGGAGGAGAGATGAGGGAGACAAAAGCAAAGAGGGAGGCAGAGGAATGGCAGAGAGAGGACATAACAGCAAGGAGACGGAAAGAAAGGAGGAAAGGAATGGTTGACGATAGAATAAGAAAAAGGAGAGTAGAAAGAAAACAAACCAAAGGAGAAAGAGAAACAATAATTAGTATCGAAGTGGTAAATGGCGCAGATGAGCATCTCCAGTTACTGAACTAATGCCAATGAGCAGCCACATTGGTGCCATACTGTACCTGAAACAATCAACCACACCCGAGAACCAACCCGCCCTGACACCTGGAGACGTTCATCCTGCTCATGAAAATGTTCTCTAAAGCAAAATGCACTACAATCAAAACCTCCTTACAAAAATAAAAATGCAGCCCAAACAGCAATGCAAAGAAAGAAATGAGGCATGAACAAGTGAAGTGATGAAGCAGAGCAGCAGTGCATTATGTCATCATGCAAGACCCATGGGCCAAACAGAACTAGCCAAGGCCAAGCAGAGGCGGCTGAACTCAGTTCATGAAGCTGACTAGTCATTAGCCTAATATCATTACATTAGCTAGCCGTTGTCTTTGCAGACAGCACCACGACTGGCCTGAAAAAGAGAAAGACATACACAGAGGAAGATGGAGAGAGAGAGAGAACACAAACACACAAGGGGCTGCTTTGGGAGGAATAGAGAAGAGAAAGATGGAAAAAGAGATATACAAAGACAACACACCACCTTCACCACAGATACAGGTAGTGACACAGGGAGAATGTTAAAGCACATCAAACACAAAGATACACACAGAGATGCACACAGACAAACAGCAACATCACAACACAAGCACAGAGATACGGAGAGCAGGGACCAAACCAAACAGCAGACATGACAAGTTAGAACACTGAACACACAGTTAGACATGGGTGAAACTACAAACTTCTTGGGAATCTAGCAATCTAGGAGTGCAAAGTAATCATCCAAATCCCCAAATCCACATTAGAGTGTAACATTTTAAAAGCTGTTACTGTTTTCCCTGATTTTGTGTAGCTTTTTACATTTGTTTCTAATATGTGAAATATAAAGTATATGGAAATACGGTTTGACCCAAGTTTGCGCAAAACACTGGGAAGTGAGGAGGAAACCAAACGCACAACAACTGTGAAGAGAATTAGACAAACAGCTTGGAATTAAGGAATTATGCACATGGTGAACAACCCTGAAAACACACTCATACATACTAGCATTCCTGTCCCTTTTACAAATGAAAAAAACACAAAACAAACAATTAAACAAGACTAGGTCAAAAACCTGTTATATGGCTGGACTGTGTATAGTCAATATGCTTAGTTGTGGCCAAATTGTTACAGGGATAGTCAGCGGTGATGTTTATAATGTGAATATAGATATTAAATGTTTATCTGTAAGTGTGCTGACCACTTACGCGATATGAAACTACTAGATGAACACATTGCAAAAGTTGCTGCAGGGGGGCCACCAAATTATTGTTTGATAGTTTATATATATATATATATATATATATATATATATGTCTGAAAATATACATTAACATGAATCCAACATTACATTATTTGTAAAGATCTTTTTTTAAATTTATTTACACAACATTGATGATAGGCTTACTGGCCTACAAGTTAGCCATCCACAGATACAGTTACTGTTCCACATTTTAACATTAAAACATGATGTATAAATATACTATGAATATGTCTTTTAACATCTTAATATTGTATGCCCCATAAAAATATATATCTAAAGGCTCTTGGCCGCCCTACACGTTATTGTATAGGCCCAGTTTAATATGCAACTCAATTCTATACATTATATATAGTAGGGGGTCCCTGCTCCGTCTCTTTTTCAGCTTAAGGGTCCTTGGCCTAAAAAATGTTGAAGACCCCTGGTCTAAAACATGTATCATCATGCTGCAGCCTCTCCCCGACTCTGTGTTAGTAATTATTAAGGGTGCTCCGATTGATCGGTCACCGATCGGTATCGGCCAAAAATGGCTTTAAATAGTTTGATCGGTGGTCTCCATAAAGGCCGATCTGATAGGCCGATCAGATGACCCACTACTCGTGAGAACATTTTCTACATGGAGCTAAAATGGCGGCCTCCCTACATTCACCGGTCTGGCAGTTCTACAAGGTGTCTGAACGGCGGCAGAACAGCGATTGGCCCGCGGCCGGCCGCGGAACGAAGGCGGTAGGAAGGCTGCTACCGCTTTTAAAAAGCGGCTGCCACCGGTGGTGCGCCGGCAAAAATGTTTGCGATTACGCCATTCTGACGCTTCTACTGCCTCTGGAGCACCGCCGGTGGTCCACCGACTCATTGCTATCTGGGAAAAAGACAATACACTAGCGATTTGCAACGTGTGTGCCAAGGAAATACCACGAGGCGGAAAGCTCCAAAGACATTTCAACACCACCAACCTCATCAGACATTTGAAGGTTAGTCACAGAAAGGAGTATGAGGTTAGCTAACGCTAGAGAGTGCAGAGCGGAGTGTTGAGTGAGCTCAAACAGCTGTTTTCCCGTGTGTGACTGTGTGTGACTGACTGTGTGTGTGTGTGCTGAAGAAATATCTGCAGTGATTGAAAGGACATTTTTTAGATTTTGAGCTAGGACAAAAAGCCAAATAATTACGGATACATTCTCTAAACATGTGTGACTGTTATGTAACGGGGTAATTTTCAGTTCATAAAAGCGATCGGTATCGGTCGATACGTCTTCCAGCAATCGGTGATCGGCCCCAAAAATCCTGATCGGAGCACGCTTAATAATTATGCAGGTCGATGATGTCACAGGACCTCAGCAGATGGAGGAGGACAGCACACACTCGCACACGCACACACACACACACACCTTTGTTTCTCTATCTCTGTGGGGACCCGTCATTGACATAATGCATTCCCTAGCCCCTTACCCGAACCTTAACCATCACAACTAAATGCCTAACCTTAACCCTCACCCTAACCATAACCTCATTCTAACCCTAAAACCAAGTCTTAACCCTCAAACAGCCCTTTAACCTCGTGGGGTCCAGCATTTTGGACCCCACAAGGCTGTGCAGACCCCACAAGTATACTGGATTCTCCGGTTTTTGGACCCCACGAATATAGTAAAACAAGCACAAACACACACACACACGAACGAAGGTAAAGCCTGTGTCGTGCCAATACAGTTTGAAAGGGCAATGGCTAATGGGGAAACGCCAACACTGACGTCGTCACACTCATTACGACCAATGGTGGAACTTCATCTATCAGTGAGAGCGACTCCGTGACTCAGCGACTGAGGGATAGAATTTCGAGGTCCTAGGGCTGGTCCCTGCAGACTAGCCAACCCCCCCCCCCACCCCCCCCCCCACCCCTCCGCCCCCCCCCCCCCCCCCCCCCCCCCCCCCCCCCCCCCCCACACACACACACACACACACACTACTCACAGTGACCGTCGCCAGCAGTCCCTCGGGCACATTAGCTACAATGATACCAATGAGGAAGATGACGGCCTCCAGCCAGGAGTAACCCAGGACGATTGACAGGATGAAAAAGGACACGCCGAGGAAGACGGCCACGCCTGTGATGATTTGGATGAAGTGCTCGATCTCCTTGGCAATGGGTGTCTGAGGAGTAGAAGAAGAAGGTGTTTGGATGGATTACAGAAGATGAATGTTTTTATTTTTTTCAAGATATTTTTTTGGGCATTTTAGGCCTTTATTTCCAATAGGACAGCTTAGACTTGAAAGGGGTGAGAGAGCGGAAATGACAGGCAGCAAAGGGCCGCAGGTCAGAGTTGAATCCGCGGCCGCTGCGTGAAGGACTAAGCCTCTTTATATGGGCACGCGCTCCACCAGGTGAGCTACCCATACTGAATGAATACTGTATATGAATGAGCAACTGTTCCATTACATAAAAGCTGCAAAGAGCCTGTTTTTAGTAAGCAACCTCTATTGGGTGGCGTGTAAATGACACAGCAGTCCAGTGTCAGATAATGAACAACAATGAATATGGTACCTTGCCAGTCTCCAGGCCCGAGGTGAGAGTGGCGATGCGGCCCATCACTGTACGATCACCAGTACACACAACAATGCCGCGTGCCGTTCCTGAAGAAAGAAAGGAGAATGCTTTTAATTACTAACTTCTTTATGAGTTCCAGAAAAGATGAAGAAAAAAAACGTAGAAAATGTGTAGACTGTATATGAATACAGTTGTGATAGAGTGATGATGCACACACACAGAGAAATGGTTACAAGACAGATTTGTATAGCATATGTGATGAATATGATGGTAATAATGAGGATTTGGGGTTTGGATAAAGGTGATGGTCACCTACCCTCGACACAGTTGGTGGAGAAGAAGGCAATGTTGCGGGTTTCCAGGGGGTTGTCATGGGTACAGTCAGGTGACCTAGTCTGGGGCTCTGATTCACCAGTCAGGGATGAGTTGTCCACCTGGACAGAGCAGGAGAGAAGCATTTGGTATGTGTGTGTGTGTGTGTGTGTGTGTGTGTGTGTGTGTGTGTGTGTGTGTGTGTGTGTGTGTGTGTGTGTGTGTGTGTGTGTGTGTGTGTGTGAGGGAGAGAGACTAAGAGGATGATAGGGGAGTGGGTAGTCTCGCATTGCCAGACCTAGTCCACATAGCAATCTGGGATGGGAGAAAAATGTGCTCTAGTTTATTGGCATTTCTTTAAAGCAATCACAATCGTCTTGGGCGGTGCCGAGCGGGGCCACAGTGCCGCTGCAAATAGTCTCTGGAAGGAACTTGTTTTGGTGGAACGTGTGTATGCTCAAAACTTGTTTTAATCGTGCAACAGAAAACTCTGATTGGACAGATAGTCTAGCTAGCTGTCTGGATTAAGAGATCTGTGGAGCAGTTAACCATTATAGTCCTCATAAATAAATAAAATAAAAGTTTAAAATTACAACACAAAGAAAGCAGGAAGGTAACGGGACATCTGAAAACAGACATAACAGAGATAGTTCCGGCAGAACAAGAGCAAGCCCGGAAGTGGAACGTTGTGGATATAGACTAGGGAGTGGATAACTGGTTGAGTGAATTCATGATAAGACAAGGCACAAAGCCAGATAGACCAGGATTGTGGAAGTTTTCTATGTTTTGATTGTCTTTGTTAATGCTTGCTATGCATCTGTTGATGTTGTTGCTGTGCAACGGGTGTTTTTGTGTTTTAATACAGACATTAGGGGTATAACGATACACTCAGCTCACGATTCGATATGTATCATGATACTGGGTTCACGATACAATATGTATCACGATATTTTGAAAAAATATACATACAACTTAAAGAATGTACAATACTTCAATATAAATCAAGATTTAGTTTAACCTTCTGTATGTAAAATCAACAATTGACTAGGTGTCACTGACCAATAAAACTGAATTGTATCATGAAATTAGAATTAGGATAGCCCAAGAGATAACTTCTTTAAGCAGTAAAAGTGCAACAAAAAAAAAACACCACACAAGTAGTGTACTGTTCAAGTAATTTCAACACAAAGAGCTTTTTTTTTTTGGATTACTTACAGTTTTTTTTCCAAGAAAACCAGCATATCTACGTTTTCTGGCAGTAGCTGGGATCTTTGTGCATTTACAATATCCCCTGCTGTAGAAAAAACACGTTCGCTAGGAACGGAAGTTGCTGGAACTGTGAGGTAAGCCTTTGCAAGAGGTGAAAGAAGTGGGTACATTTGAGCATTTTCTTTCCACCATTTCAGTGGACAGCTAGTGAGGGGAATAGAAGTGTCCTTTTTGTACATTTCAATCTCTACTTCTATCCTACTTTTGGACTGGGTGACTGGTGGTTCAGAAAAAGCGTTGATGCAGTGAATGCAAGCGTTACGCGGTAGCTCAACCAATAGGGTTAAACACGTCGATATATCCTTCTTCTTCTATCTTTTAAACTGACCTTTGTTGATCTGAAATGAAGACAGATTCAGCAACTGCATGGCCTATTTCTCGCTTAAAATGTTTTCAGAAACACGTTTCAGTGAACTATTTTAGTACAATATGAGATCGTATTCTGAACAAGCCACACTGACAATCTGGCTTTGAATTTCCGGAGAAAACAAACCCATGTGACGCATTCGTCCAATCAGCTGCCGGTTGTCATTTCTTGGTCAACAATACAGATTAGCAACGCCTGCTGTTATAGAGATGTATTATGTCTCGTCTCCTCTCGTCTTTTTGATGTGTCCCGAGGCAGTTTTTTGGACCTCGGGGACGCGACTGATCATCTCGACTGGCTTTTCTGCCGATGGTCGGCCGTCTGGTATGTGTGTCAGCACATATATGGTGGTAGTAAAAAAAAAAAAATACAAAAATTATAATAATATCGCCATACCTCTACGATACATATCGTAACATTTTTGCATCGCGATAAATCGTACCATGATATATCGTTACACCCCTAACAGACATTACAGGTCCTAAAAATGTAACCTTCCATCAAACATTCTGAAACTGATTTGAGGTTCATATTAGGACCTGCAGGGACACTAAAAAGCTGTGCTAATTCAGCATTAAGATATACAAGATATCTGTGCTCGTCCTCAGCTTGTACCAGCACCATTTGAGGAAATCAAGAAAAGCAATTCAATAAACAGTTTACAAAGCTGTTATAGCATGAATTTAGAATGGTGCCTTAATATCACATTGCAACAAATTCTCACTCTCCAATCGCGTTAAATATGGACGCTTGGTCATGTGCATTTGGCGTTTCTTATTCAGGCTTAAAGTCTCCTTTAGCGTTGGGACTCTCGGTGTCCTTTGCCGTTTTTTATTCACGCTAAAAGTGCGTCCTTTGGCGTTTGTTATTTACGCTAAAATTCTCCTTTAGCGTTGGGACTCTTGACGTCACGCTCTGGGTCGGGACGTACTGTCATGCGGCAGAAGTTTAGGAAAAGATCATGGGTGGGGTTATAAAATGTGTTTCTGTGCCACGCGGTACAAGAACGGAACACGAACCCCTGTCCCTGGGTGAAAGTCCTGTGTTGTTGTACCCATCCACCAGCCCAACCAAACTCCTTACGCAGATTTTCAGTCTTTCATACTACTCGCTACCGTTGTTGCTCTTAATACTACGACATCTTACAGCTCGTTCCATACAAACACTGAAAGGTGCTTTTTGCGCCGTGTCTGACGCTGAGAGCCACTGCCCAAGCGTCCATATTTTGCGAGTTGGGAGTGAGAACGGGTTGCACATTGGGAGGATGCTGTGCTTGTTTTAGTTTACAATTGATCACCAACACATCAGGTGGATTCTAAAAAGGGTGGACAGAGACGCACTGCTGATTCTCACGCTCATACTCATATAGAGACACCTTACTCAAGAGCAGCTTTACAGGTTGTTCCTTGGCTTTGTATAAACACAGGAGTGTATGTGTGTCTGTAAAGCCACCTTGCAGCCGTGGGAGGAGATGATGCGGAGGTCAGCAGGGATCCTGTCTCCTCCTTTCACCTCCACCAGGTCTCCCGCAACCACCTGCTCAGCATTGATCTGCATCTTCTCTCCCTCACGGATCACCAGGGCTTGCTGCAAACAGAGAGAGAGAGAGAGAGAGCGAGAGAGAGAGAGAGAGAGAGAGAGAGAGAGAGAGAGAGAGAGAGAGAGAGAGGAAATATGTAATGCAAAAAATAACAAACAATCTGTAAAGAAATTATTTAGAGAAAGGTTAGAGAAAAGGTGAAACAGCATAAAAACTAACGCAACACACAGACTGGGGAAATATGAAAGTTTGCTACTCTGGCTTGCAGCTTCATAAAAACATAATTTTCTACTTCATAAACAGCTGTATTACTTTGGGACCCAATGTGATATACTCACTATGATGGTACTGGTTTCCATCATTCTTAAGACTCTGAATTGCAGAGGCTTAGTCACTCCAGAAATTTACTTTGTGTTATTGAGCAACTTCAGAGTGCTTACAGTTGTTGCCAATGAACACTTTTTGCATGCGTGTTTGTTTTCATTTGTTTAACAAGCAATACTGCAGTTTTCATTTAGAATAAATGTTTTGTTGCCATCTTCTTAATAAAGGTGTTTACATCATATTGAAACAAACTGATTTCTTCACATTTGTAATCTAAACACGTTTTACTTTTCTATGACCATAAAACCTTTTTTTCTTTTTTTTGCTCAGCATTATCACAAAAGAATGCTAAGGAATTGGAAAATGTGTTATTTCAGCGCCATCTACATAGACCTTTTCAAGTTCTTTTGGATCACCTTGGTGCTTCCACCCTCTTGTAAATCAGAAAGCTTAAACTTGTACTTTTTCAACTTGCAATTTTGTGTAAAAAGCCCCCCTTGGCAACAATTATCCAAAAAAAAAAAAAGTGAGTGTCCAGTACCTGAGGGACCATGTTCTTAAAGGACTCCATGATCTTGGAGCTCTTAGCTTCCTGGAAGTAGGAGAAGCAGCCAGTGATGATGACGACAGCTGACAGCACGATGCCCAGATACAACTATGAAGAGAAGGAAGAAAGAAAAGAGTTTCATATTTAATGCAGAAATTAATTGACCTCACCTTTATCTAAATATGTGTCACATAAGTGTAAAGGAAGACCAGGAAAGGGACACAGACGGAGACTAAGTTGAAAAATCACCCGGATGTCTCACTGATGATTTTTCCGGACATCAAACACTGGAGTGCGAGAGGTAAAGGAGATATTTCAGGAAGTTGAGTCTTCCGTTAATAACACAAATGGTCTTTAAAAAGGTATAATATGTAGGATTGTCCTAAAAACAAGGTATAGACTAATACTAACGTAATCCCTCTCAATCATCACTTACGACCCACTAGTCCATCTCTTTGCTGTCGCCTCATCTTTTAATGGATCATCAATAGAAGGTCTAAATCCTATCTTTTAAATAATCCTCTCATACAGCACTCCATCTATGTGCCGGCTATCAGAGTGTGAATTCATATTGTGAGGGTGTGATACAGTCTCGGTAAATCATGGTGAGTCGTCACTGTTGATTTACCCCGAGTCCTCCCCTGTTGTCATAACCAAGTATTTTGTCCTTTCATGCTGTGTGTTCATGCTCTACTCTGCGCTCTGACCCGACATGAAACAGTGCTGACCCATGAACATCCTTACCCTGCCATTACCAACACCAGGAGTCGCACGCTCCCTGTGGCGGGGCCCCAAATGGATACTAACAGGATGGCGACTGTCACAATAAAGACGGATCGGTTGGCATGATTCAGACAAACGGCTGACACCACCTTTATCAATGACACAGCCACATCCCTGAGGAGGAGGGACTCAACAGGTCGCTTTATGAGTGATGTGCTGGAGGACAAACACACACACACACACACACACACACACACACACACACACACACACACACACACACACACACACACACACACACACACACACACACACACACACACACACACACAAGCACACACACAGAGTTCTCTATACATGCTAACCCCCTCTGGTGGTTTTTGATATCTGGTGTCTCACAGGTACTGTGCACAAACAGTGGTGGACTAAGAATTCATCCTACTATTATCCATCCATCTCTACAACTGTCCACTTACGTTATCCCCAGCGGGCTCGTCCTCCGTGGCAGCCTGGATGGCGTAGGCCAGGAAGCAGAGGATGGCACCGATCCACAGCAGGATGGAGAAGCCACCAAACAGCTGGCGACAGAACTTGACCCATTCTGGGGTGGTGGGTGGTGGAGTCAGGGCGTTAGGGCCATCCCTGGTCAGGTACTCTGCTGCCTTGGCATTGGTCAAACCCTGAGAGCAGCAGAGGGAATGTACAGGAAAAGATGCAAGATGGATTAAAAGAGATATGGATGTGCAGAGGTAGGAGAGCAGTGGAGAGGTTGGAGTTATAGAGAGTGTAGAAAGGAAGCAGGAAAGGAAGGGCAGAGGAAGAAGGCAGAAAAGAGGGGGACAGAAAGTGTGAATGGGACATACTGTACTCGTAAAATAAACTCAAAATAGATTTTTTTTTAAAGAGGTGTACTGACTGGGATGTCTGGGAAGTAAAATTGAATAATTGCTGAACCATCAGCACGGTGTTAAATCAGGACAGAAACAACTATAGATTAAGTTAAACTGATGGTGTGAAAGTGGCATTTTTGATCGGAAGTGAACGACTTACCTGGACGATATCAGTGCTGTATTTCCGGCAAACCTCCTCAACAGACATTTTGTGTTCAGTCTACAAAGAATAAAAATGCAAAGCAAATTTCAGTTATCATAAAAAAATCCAAAACATATTCTACATGAAGTGTGCATGGAATCTATTGATATCATCAAGCAATGTAAAAATGTTTCAAAGAATACAAATTTTAAGGCAAGATGTTGGTGTGGTTTGGCTTAATTCAAAAAAGGAATTCATGCAAATGACTGTTTAGAACCCAACATACTGTCCCGTGAAAACTTATTTTCTGTGTTTAACAAAAGATTGATAAATGATACTTTGACCCAGCTCATGTAGTTTTATAACAGGGGATATCCTGAGGGTTTGGCTTTCTGCCCAGTGCAGGATCAAATCCTTTCACAACAGGATTAAATTGCTCTGGCATATTACCTTAAACACCACGGTACTGTACCAGTGCTGTTTACCAGCTGCTACAGAATACCACAAATCTGTTATCTTCTTTTTTAACAGGGAGATGAGATTAAAGTTGGACCGCAGCTCTGTGACTGCTGGAGTGAAGCCGGGATACACTATCTATAAACTCCTCACTACTCAGCTAGGACTTCACGGCTTTTGTTTATTCTTTCGGGTGCTTGTGTGCCACCAATCTGGTACTAAAAATATGTATATAGCTATACAATAATATGTGACAAATTACAGCAAGCAGTGAGGTCACAGGAAGTACTGCAGGAAGCAGTCCACTTACTATGGGAACTTCCTTCTTGAGGTCATCCAGATCCTTGCCTCCCTTCTTCTTGGGCGACTCCTTCTTCTCATCCTTGTCCTGCGTGGTGGCCACGCGGTAGCTGTCCGACCGTCCATACTGTGACACACAAAAGCAAGATCCTTTGAGTTTGGTCCTATCATTATTATTTTTTTGAACAGCTGATGCACGTATCCTTATTCTCACTGCATCACAAGAGGACATATTCAACAATTAGTACACACTTCTTTACACCAACACAATCCAAAGTCTTAGCAAAGACAGCCAAAGGAAATCTTCATTGTCCAACTTGTAGTTGCAATAACACTTTGCAATAACACTTTTAACAAAGTGTACCAATTTGACACTAATAAACAAATAAAATGGAATTGAATAACCATTGGTGTATTATAAACACCTAAAACACTGTTTTTACACTTAGGATTACCATAAATCAATACCACAAACGATTTTAAGAGCATGCTTGGCTGCCCACTCTCATTTGTCTTCCACATTAAGACCAAGTCACAACATTTAGATTGTAATCCAAATTTAGATGTAATCCCCTAGTGCGAGAATGGGACCTCGACACTTCCTGATTAGATCTGGCTTTTTTAGAGTACAGGAATGTCTCAAGAGCTCCACTGCAATTTATACCAGCGCTATTTAAGCTACTGTGGTCCAGACTGCGGCTGAGGCTGCTGCTGTGCCTGAGAGGAGGAGGAAACATAAAAGCAGTCAGGAGACAGTCGGACAGTGAGATGAAGCAAAAAATAAAGTAGAAAAAAAGTGCCAGAAGGCAGACAAAGAAAAAGGGCCCAGGGTAGGAGAATAAATCTGTCAGTTACTGTAACGTGCATCATGGGATATTCACAATCGCCCTACATTAGTGCGCGCGCGCGTGTGCGTGTGTGTTGAATGTGTGTTTATGTCCGTGCAAACAGTATGTGTGTGTTAGATACATTTGCTTGTTGGAAGTCTGCAGGTTCATGTTCTTTGCACATCATTTCACTTATTCAAAGTTTTAGTGTTCCAAGATTGTCTAAATGTAAAGGTGGTTTAACCTGAGAGAGAAATATTCTGGGGAGAAAAAAAACACTAAACACAAACATTGTTTTTTTAGCATCTTCAGTCCAAAACATGCAGAGAACTGTGCATTTGGGCTATTGAAATGATTAGTAAAAGGTAATACTGCAAAGCTTTACGTCTCTAGAAATATCAGATTAATTCTAGAGACTTGTTGGGTGACGAGCCTAGACTTATCCTTTGAAAGGTCTTCAGCATTATGAGGGTGAAGCTACTTTGCTCTAACAAACTCATTCAAACACTCACACTCATACAGTAGTGGTGTGGTTTGTTTGTAGCCCTTGCTTGCTTAAATCCTCGTTGGGGATTTAAGCCTTTTTCTCGAATCACCCTGTTACCCAGCATGCACCATCCAGGATGAACATCCTCAGGGTTTCTAGCAAAGAATTAAAATGTCAGCCAGCTCCCCGGAAACAGGAAAATGGCAGAATGAAAGGCAGGATGTAAACATTCCTGTGTGGAAATCTGACTTAAAATGTGTCAATTCTGCTGAGTGTTTATGTTGTTTTGACTTTATTATTTGTCACACAGTTCTAAACTGACCATAAATGTTATAAGTAACACCTGTGTTTTCCTACTATGAAAAAATCAAAATGTCTGCTGTGATAAAGGCCCACTTCAGTAAAATATAAAACAAACCAACAATAGAATTCACTATTGTGTGTGGATATTAAAATGGAAAAAAAAACACAGAATTTGCATTACATCTAAAGAAAAAAATCTTCCACGATTCAACCAAAGCTAATGCGCTGCCACAAAGCGGTTGTTTCAAGAACTCAATGGTAGTTTTTTTATGATTAACACAAACAGGGGATGAGTCTTTGGATTGAATGGCTGCTTAAATGGCAACACACCTGATCTAGCAAGAAGTGTTTGTTTTTTTTAAACTGAGGGGGGGGGGCTGCAGGTCCAGTGTGAACACTATAAAAAATAGTTTTCTTCAGACAGGCAACAACAAAATTCTGAGGCGAAAAGAACAGCAAGGAAATCAATTACAGCCCAGGAAAGGAACCTGTAGGCGAGATCTAAATGATGGTTCAGCCACCACACCACTGATGGCTGCAGATGCAAATAGTTTTTCAGAATGAATGAATTCATTGCTAGAGGAAATCTAACTCACTCATTTTATGAATTTAAATAGCCTGCTTAACCTTATGAAGTTATTTTGAATATGACTTTGAGTCTTAGCTCAGCCGGCATTTCCCAGAAGTATTTATTTTTAATGGTGTGGAGCGAAATGTGCGACTACTTACTACTGGGAATGCATTTTGTCTTGACATTTGTTCATCAGGCCGATGCTCGCTATCATCCAACAGTAATACAAGTGTGAACATGGGATTCATATTGTGTGTCACTGTGCATGAGCGGGTAAAGCAGACTTATTTTGGGAAAGCTCTTACGTGGATTAGTCTACGTTGTGAAGTTTCACGCTGATTTGATGGATGTTTTTATGCTGTTTAACATTTTTTCTCACTGGCTAAAACAAGCTATCATGGCGTGGACTTGTTGACAGCCAACCAAACAGGCCGCTGCGTTTGTTTTACATCCTCTTTTCTCCATACATCTCTGTGTGCATGATTGATTTTGCTTTAGAGTGTGCGCACATGTGAAAAGTTTTTCAATGATTAATGTAAGCGTTAGCATGAAATTAACCTTGTACGAGTGAGGGTGCAGTTTTCTTATGCATGCATTATGTATATATTGTAATGGGGATAGACTAATCTTTTATTGAGGTAGGTTACAGGTATCTAAAAGGAGGTATACGTCATTTTCTTTGTACAATAAAAGCATTGAATTTTTGGTTGGTTTCTTAATTAATCCCTCAACCTTTCCTACAAAACTATGTCTAGACTAACACAATAGTAAGTGTGTGGCAGACCCTGTCCTCTGCCTGTATTTTTGGTATTTTCTTATTTTGCTGTGTTCGGGACCTTTCTGGGTGTCAACCATAGTCTTTGGGCCCCACGTGGGTGTGTTACCTCGAGCCAATAACAGCACGCACGGTGTGCAGTACCGCTCACATCTCTGTCGCTGTGTGTTTGTGCTGTTGTGTGCTGTGTGTTTGTCTGTATGACTGACACAGTATACACAGGGTTTTTCCTGGCTCAGAATGGGCCTTTGGGCAAGATCAGCCCGCAGTACAGTAAAGGCAATGAGTCTGTGTTACCTAATTTGACAGAAATCTATGCATTTTCCTGTTATTTCTGACAATTTGATAAACAAAAATGTATATAATGCTGAGTAAATAAAACCCCAATTAACAAAACTTTATTTTATATTTAAATAAATCACACAACTTAGAACACAACTAACACTTAGTACTGCCCACAGTAACAAGGCTGGTCTGTGCTCGCTCATGACCAACACGCTTTTTCAGACAAGATTGTGTGTGATTAAAGGATAATTAAACATTACAACCATTATATGCTTCAGTCACAGGAGAATGTCTTTTACTAAAACATACGATTTATTGTATTTTGTCATTTTTGGTGAAAGCTGTACATTTTGTTGGCTGTGTGTGAACCTGCCATGTTTTTGTTGTCATAAATATTGCTCACTGTCTTACTGCACATTTGAAACGGCTGACCACAGACTTTAAACTAGACACTGAAGTTGACTGACTCCCACATGCAACTTATGCAACTGTTATGTGTGAATATTACATTTTAAAGCTGTCATCAAAGATTGTAATATCAAGAAAAAATGCTCAGCAACGGTGGGGGAGACAGCAGTATTTGCTTGTGTAGGCTATAATGTTTTCCTATGCATATGCTTGCTTTCTAGTGTTCTTCAGTGAGTAAGATTTTTATTCTATCTGTGCAGCTGTACACGTTTGTTTTCTGCCTGACTGAATTTTGACGTGAATTTTTCCACGCTGGTGTCTTTCTGTGCGTAATTTCCGTGCCGTGTGTGTGTGTGTGTGTGTGTGTGTGTGTGTGTGTGTGTGTGTTTTGCCATCTGTTAGGAGGTGCAGGAGGTTCCCTGGGCAGCGGCATCCAGCAGGCCATGAGATTACTGCTGTTTACTATACTGACAGATTAACCCACTGATGATTCTCTCTCTCTCTCTCTCTCTCTTGCTGTTTACTACACTGACAGATTAACCCACTGATGACTCTCTCTTGCTCTCTCTCTCTCTCTCTCTCTCATCCATCCTATATCATTCACTTATTTACAATGTTGAAACAGCTTCAGCATTTCTTTGGCATTAAATTGATTTGACTGTGTTTAACTTAACAGAAGGGCAATGGCCCAGTCAAGTGAAATGAAAGCTTTCTTTCCCCTTAGTTTGAGAGATCAGAAAATGTTATTAATAGAATTTCACAATGGACATTCATGATCAAACCAGTCTGGCTAGTCCACACACACTCCGCGATGGGAGAAAAATGTGCTCTGGTTTATTGGCATTTCATTAAACTAATCACAATTGTCTTGGGCGGCGCTAAGCGCCGGAAGCAGCAACAGTGCATCTGCAAATTATAATTTGATTGTCGGTTCTAGCTTGGAGGACGTTTCCCGAATCGACCGGAGTTTGGAATGTCAACACAAAGAAAGCAGAGGTGAGGGACATCTGGCGGAACCTCCGGTGGCACCGGAACTATCCCGTAAATGAAACGTCCTCGATATGTAGACTATGATCAAACTAAATTATCAAACTAAATGAACTTAGATGCCATTTTCCTGCATATATTACCTCTGCTGCTCAAGTATTGCCTGCTCTTAGTCTAGTTACAGGCTGCAAAACCTGAAGTGGTCTCAGCAACATCCAGATGTTCAGTGCTGAACTAACAGATTGTACATGCCGAACATTTGTAGTCCAGCTGCTGGTATTCTGTATCCAGCCTGGCCGGCAGGCACAGAGCCCCACAGATCTGAGGAAGGCTGGATAAGCCATGTTTTAATCTGCCGAAATCACTGGTCAAATCTCAGACATCAAACAGGGACATTTTGATCTGTGCATCCTAGTTTGAGTATGAATTAAATGTAGGGTTTCAGTATTAACCACAATAATTCATTAACCTGTAACATTAATTAAAAGGTAAAGATCAGGAAACAGATACGTTGAGCTTTATGGTGATCATATCAGTTACTGTGGGAAAGGGCCTTAAAATGAGCTGTAATGAGAAAAAGGGGGCATCTCTAAGACATAGATGTTCTAATTAATAGCCATAATTTAAATTTAGTTTATTATGTTATTGGCCATTTTACATGAAAGCAACTGATTGCTGTATTGTTGCCTGTTTGCAGTGCTGGTATCTGCCCATATGATTATTTACAACCAAGCAAATTGTAAAATATCCACCAGCTGGCACTAAATCATCCAGTATTTAGCCATGTGGTATTTAGGTTATTTTTCAACTACATTTAACAATGTTCCAGTGACCAAAATGTAAAAATTGTAGCTTTGATTTATTTTCTCGAATGGAAGATCTCACTAGTGTACGTTGCCTCCAGTGGAGTTACGGTGGTGCCAAAGTGGATCATCTTAACCACACACACAAAGAAATGGATTAATACACAGATCAGTGGACTGGCCGACCTAGAAAATACTGATGGACTGACAAGCGCTCGCTTGATGTATTTCTAGTGCACAAAGGATAGTCACATATTCTAGTATATGAATTTGTGCACTGATTTTAATAAGCTATAGTACAGACAATTATTATCATTCAGGACTTAAATGGAGATCTCATAATGTGGAGAGATGTATGGATTACACACACACACACACACACACACACACACACACACACACACACACACACACACACACACACACACACACACACACACACACGAGTGGTCTTCCATCATCTATCCCTCCCTTCACCCTCCCACTTTGTTTACATTCCCCTCCCGGCTGCCCATCTGTTTCTCTGCTCTCTTCTACTCATCTGCACCAAGGTTTAATCACGAGGAGTCTCTGAGCCACACTCATGATGATGACGACACTGTTTTAACTCAGTACGTGTTTCCAGTGACAAATGCAGATCACATTCACATTGGGATGAGCCATCAGTTTGATTTGTTTTGGATTTGATTCTGTAAAATATTTGAACAGCGGAAGATTGGATGGCTGTGAGAGTAGATTTCTGAAGAAACACACCACAGATTTGGTGCTGTTCCCAACCATACAGCAGTGTCTCACCTCCTGCAGTGCGGGAGGTCTGAGTGTGTGACAGAAAATGGCAGTTGTTGCCAGAATCAGGTTAACAGCTTCTACTTCCAATTGGTTGATAGATGGGGGATGTGAGGTTTCCTGGCAACATCCAATCTGCTGGGCCTACCTAAATAATTGAAATCAACAGTGGGAGGTGTGTGTGTGTGTGTGTGGGGGGGGGGGGGGTTTAGTGATGTAGTTAATTATGACGGTATGCTAGGTAATATTGCTGTAGCAGAGCAACTGTTCAGTGTATTCTCACTGGCTTATCCTCCCTGTCATTTCTGTACGGTGTTGTTGCAGAAGGCATGAAAAACTACAAGTTACCCTTGGCACTTACGTTACTCCGCAAACCGGAAGTGATGTCAAAGTGACCTCACAGTGCATTCCAGGAAAATGCACAATGCACTGAACCACAAACAGAAAGCATCAGTGGCATTGGAAAACCCTGATCAGTGATTTGCAGTGGTATGGATCCACACACACACACACACACACACACACACACACACACACACACACACACACACACACACACACACACACACACACACACACACACACACACACACACACACACACACACACACACACACACACACACAGTAGTTAAGGACAGGAGGTTGAGAGTCAATAAGTATTGATGAAGTATTGACAAACTGAAACAATTACACAACAGAGTCCAGAGTCCATGACCAAAAACAACATGCAGTATATGGTGTAACCACCATCACATACGTAATAAAGAGCTGTGCTTTGCAGTACCTTATAACTACAATGACAGTATGTAGTGATATCTAACATAATATCTGAGCGTGGCTGAGTGGACTACACTCTGTGACACCACAAGTTTGGTATGCCATTATTGCAGTCTCTGGAACTTCAACCCATGAAAACCAGCCCCATCACTTTAGTCACATAGCAATAAGATTACCATGTGTGTATCTGCTTTCTGCCTGCATGAGTGAATTTAAATGTGTTATTTTAATGCGTTCTTACATGATGCATTTTGAATTGTCTTTGTACTTGAGAAGTGCTTTACAAGCCGACTAGTGCTATTAACGACGGAGCATTAACGGCACCATTTACTTAAAGCTCCAGTGAATCTGTTTTTTACTCTCTAATCAAGTTGTTAGTGGGCAGTAGGAGAAACCGCAGTACAAGAATTCAGACCTTTACAGTTTAGCAAAATTAACTGGGCAATCATAATGTACAGACTTGCCTGTAGTGCCACAAAGAACTGGTCTGGAAATCAAAATCAAAAAGATCTGGCTGCTTTAATCAGCGCCAAAAGTCATTGATTTAATATTTGTTACCATGGTTAAACTCCAGTTACATCTCAACTGATTCAGTAGTGGGATTACATTTAAAATTCAACATGTTTAGTGAAATAAAAAGCTTTTACAACCAACATATGATGAAACAGCTGAAAAAAAGACTCATTATTAGGAACTGCACATTAAATATGCAATACGCACTGGAAAAAGAGAAAGTTGAACAGTGATGCTCATTCATTTGCCACAGGACATTTACACGGCCTAAAACAACAACCCAATAAAACTATAACTGGCTTCACTAATGGAACAACTTACATTAATACAACATAATGCAATCCAGAAATGTTGGTTTTCTGTAAATGGCCACAGCAGTTCCTTTTTTTTTTTATCGTATTAGTTGTTTAATATTGAGATGTATTTCTAGTGCACAAAGGATAGTCTAGTCATATTCTGGTATATTAATTTGTGCACTGATTTTAATAAGCTATAGTACAGACAATTATTATCATTCAGGACTTAAATGGAGATCTCATAATGTTGAGAGATACTGTATGAAGCATCAGCTTTATCATGTATGGATTACACACACACACACTTGGCTCTCCTTCTGAAGCTTCCGCACCAAGTGCATTGTGGGATACCGGCAGATGCATTCATCCTTGTATATCTCCTGTTCTCCTCCTGTATCTCAGTGTTAAATCTATCCATTTGTTCTCCTGAAGCTCCACCATTGCTCCTTCCTCTGTGTCATCACTGCAGCAAACCTAAACAACATGCCAGCATCTCTTTGTGGCATTCCTCCGCTTCTCCATCTTTCCCAGTATTCACCCTTCTCAAGGTGACTCACCACAGGCACGAAGGCATCACTTTCTGCCTCTAAACAGGACCTCCCAGTAAGGCCTACAGGTGGCTGACCTTGGTTTCATCTCTGCCATCCATTCTTTCACCCACCAACCCGATCGTTCCCTCCTGCAGCAACAGCTCATGTCAATTCACTGGCACGGAACAAATGGCACCAGTTGCCTTGTCAAAACCCCCCACAACCGCTCATCACCATTTACCCAAATCTCCTCTCATTCTACCCCTCCCGATGGGCAAATAACAGCCTGAACATGAGATTTTTCACTCCCCCCACGCATGCACGCACGCGCACCCTGTCTTCATCTCTCCGACCCATTCATGTCAGAGTTGTTGGCGGTTTTCTCCTCCGGCGATCTAGTGGAGAGCGTCACCTTTTCCACGACTCTGCCTTAATGCTCATTGTCCCTCATTAGCAGAGATGGACAATGACACCATGGACACTACAGTTATCCTAGTTCATGTTCACATCATTATATAGGATCCACATACCATAACAAAACTTGATGCTATAATGAAAATACTCCTGCGTTGTGAAAATACAGCATGCTGTAGGAGATTATGAAATTGAATGAAGCAATATAGGGTTGTAATACCTCACTACTGAGTATGGACACCTCATAATACCTTATAATAACACTACAGATTTTTTTTGGTAGGAATGACATCATGGAGGAGGAGGATGGGGGGGGGGGGGGGGGGGGGGGCGAGATGGTGGAAGTGTTGGCTGTGTGTCTACCCTTGTGGAGAGCACCTTCCTTTGGGACCCACCCATCCCTCACCGTAGACCAGAGTGGAACCATTTTGACGTGCTTGTCTGTGCCCATTTGGTACCCAGACCCACGCTGCCTCTACATCCTCACCAAGCCCAGCAGCGTCAATGACAGTGATGCAATGCACCCTGGCATTATGTAATGTTTGAATGGAAATGCATAATAAAAATGAGGAGAAATAAAATCATAGCCATAGACAATTCATGGTTTTGATTCCCAGCTCCCACCCACTTCCACTTCATTATTTCCAAATAATATTACAAATTCAGGACTTTCTATTAGCTCTCATTTATTAGGAATAAATAACACCACACGTGTCATTTAAAAAGAGAAATGGCATGATATTCTGCAGTCGGGGCTGCAGTTTTCACAATCAGTAGGTTACATATTCATGTGCGTAACTGGAGCATTTCACTTATATTATTCATACACGATTTAAAGTCTGGCTGGACTCGCCTGTGTCATCATGCAGTCGGACTAATCGTGTATTTAGGAGCTGTGAATTTCCTCGATCGTCTACAGCGGGTCCAGCTCCTGGTGCCAGATATTCGGTCGGTGTAATCTCGAATTTTTGGAACCGGTGCATGGAGCGGCACATCTTTCCGCCACTATATGCTTGTTAGAAAACTTTAAATCCCTTATTTCTAGTTAAAAAAAAAACAACCTGACGTGGGTCGGCACACTGGGACAGTTCTCTGATTTGGTGAAATTGATCAGGAAACCAAACAACGTGGACGTCAAATGTTTAATTTTTTTCCCTTATGGAAGTACGCTCCACTGCTTCTCATCTACTGAGGAACATGAATCACATTTTACAGGTGGGCATGGCTATTAGATTGATCAACTTCATTGTGATGTTCCCCATGGGTGGTAGAAACAGTGACATATTTGGGTGAGAACTGTAAAAAGATGACCGTTACTGTAAAGCCTAGCCACCCTGCATAGCACCGGTTCTGTCGCACCGACTGGACTCTTTTTTTGCGGATTAATTGACTCATAAATCTGACGCATATTCTTTAGAATAAAGACGTCGTGTTCAGGCAACAAACTTCCCCGCTATTACACGACAATCTTAGTTGTTAGCATAACTTGCAACGCATAGATTCTGCAAGTTAAATGACGTTAATGGTAGACACTTAGCTAGCTATTGCAATTACATCCCGAGAGCAATTAACGTTAGACCGGTTTGACAGCTCAAGGAATAAAATAAGCAATACGGTTAAAGCAGTTTGCCACATAACATTAACAAACAAGAGAATATCCCACCAATGTCTTCTAACATCATGTCCGTGCCTTCATACACTTTAACCCTTTCTTTAACCGTTACATGCTGTACAGCTGTTAACAGAACCGACATTTTACACCGTAGCAGCTAGGTAAATAAATCACAAGAGATGTAGCTATCTCTTACCCCCATTTCGGCGCAGTTAGTCGGGTCTCCTCCTCAGAAGAATCGCTTTTAGGCTTGCTTTAAGGAGGGCAGACGTGAAAGGAACAGTCGACTGATAATAGGAAACAATTGTCTCCCTTTAGTTGATAACTAACTTATTGCTCTACTGACACAAATAAATTAACTAGCTGACATAATATCCTAAAACACAATTTTTAAAGAGAAACGGGTATATGGTAACGTGGCAAGGCAAAGCTGCACCCAGTTCAAATGAAAATCAAAAGGGTTGATTTTTTTTCGGCATACAATGTTAAAATCATATGCAGCCGTTGGTGATACTTCACCAGCCTTCTCTCTGTAAGGCGCGTATGATGCCAGCGGAAAGTAGATCCGCACAGCAGGTTTCTTTTTCGGATGATGTCTCCCTCCGCGGCTGTGCCCAGGCTGCCCGCAGCACGCAGGGTTCCCTAGTTGTCAGTCCGCGGATGTGTCAGTCTATGGTTCAAAGCTGTTTTATACCGTCTATGGTTCACAGAGACTGTTGCTGCGTTTTTAATATCGATTAAACAAGCTTGTAACCCATCATCCCAGCTTTTAGGCGATAAATACTGTGGAAACAAGGAAATCATTTTTTTTTATAATTTCATCAGAAATATTAATGCAAGATAGAAAAACATGAATATAATTAAAGGCCTTTGTTAAGCTGAATCGCTGATCTAAAGGGCAAATAATAAAATATAAAATATATTTATATGTAGCCTAAGGCATAAACATGGATGGAATAAAAAAAAAGAGATGTTGGGCTTATTGACCTCCCACCTACTGTCCTCTGTGCAATCTATGCTGTCACCCCTAAGTTCCCATTACGTCCAGTGCAACCAATACTCCTATGCTGGAATAATAGGTATAATTGTGTCAGTTTTTGGTAATTTGATTAAACACAACTTTATTTAGAAATATTCACCATTTAAACACAGTATAAACAAAAAAAAATAAAGCTCTTGTTGGTAGTTGATATAAGTTGATAGTCTTGCTTTGTCAGACCTTCCTCCACAGCGCTGCAGAGGACGGTCTGGCTTGTCCACACAGCATTCCTGGGATGGGAGAAAAACGTGCTCTGGTTTATTGGCATTTCTTTAAACCAATCACAACTGTCATGGGCAGCGCTAAGCTCCGCACGGAGCCCTGGTGCCGCTGCAAAATAGTCTCGTGAAGGAACTTGTTTTGGTGGAACGTGTACGTTCAAAAGTTGCTTTAGTCGTGCTAGAGGAATTTCAGATTGGACAGATAGTCTAGCTAGCTGTCTGGATTTACCCTGCAGAGATCTGAGGAGCAGTTAACCATAGTCCTCATAAGTCGACCAGAATTTAAAATTCCAACACAAAGAAAGTGGAAGGAAACGGACATCGGCCGAAATGACATGCATACGGCAGAATTTCCGGCGGCACCGGAAGTGGAACATCGTGGATAGACTACTCAGTTGATAATCCAGCCTGACAGTCACAAAATGTGCCAAAAGATTAATGTATACATATGAGAGTCATAAATGACGTAAGCTTGGAAGTTATCATTATGACAAGTCTAAGGTTGTAAAAGTTACTTTGTCTTAGCCTAGAGATGTGTCATATTTCTAATGAAGCTGTATAATTGTAAACAATGTCATCACATTAGAATTGTGGAGCTCATTACTCTTCAATCAGATGAAACTAAGCATCTCTTGTCTGGATTTTTGTTTACTTGGCAGCAGCTGTTCCGACAGCATCTTTTCTGTGCACATCTGCATCATGAACAGCATCAGGGGAAAGGACTGCCTCACACAGACTATTCTCCAAACGCAGGATATAGCCTGCATTAGTATAGCAGTATTTATCAAACAGATGTGAGCAGCAGTGCAGTGTACAAAACATTGGATTGTTTTTGAGGTAATGCTGACAATTAAGAGTAGAAAAGAGAGAAGAGCAGAACCGACGAGAAGATTAGAGAACAGCAAAATAATCAGAGAAAACATTACATTACATGTCATTTAGTTGACGTTTTTATCTAAAGTGAATTCCAATTAAGTGATTAGTTGTCCCTCACTGTGAGGGGGCAGCACTACACTAGAATAAAGATAATTAACACAGTGCTAATTTTGGGAATGAACACTGTGGCCAAAGCCCACAGAAAAAGCAGCATTAACAGAAAACACATGGAAACAATGCAATGTTCATAGTCAGAGCTAAGGCTGCAGCTTCACTTGCTTTATTTCTGTATGCACCACCTGCTGTGGAAGATTAGACAATTATACTGCTTATTTTAGAGGCTTCAAATGGAGCAGGAGCCTATGAATATTGTGCAGCTGCCATATGCACACACACATGCACCCCAAGGTGATTCAACAGTGTACAGTGAGCAAGTGAACAAAGGCAAAAGCAGACGATACTGCATAACACGTGAGCAAATGAGACAGTGATCAAGTGTGTAAATATCTGGTTAACGTGTGTGATGCTATGCAAATGTTTGTCTGTGAATGCCCATGAGACGATTGTGTGCAGGCTCGTTTGTAAGAGTGCATGATTGTTTGCCTCTGCTTTGTGTTCAGATGGGATCAATGTTCCCTTCTATCATAATTAAAGCATGGCCTGGTTTCTGCACTGCTTTAAATCATCCCTCCAGCGTGTACCATCAATCAAGCAAATTCTAAAACTGAGCTGTGGAAAAATGTGTCAATACTCACACATCCTGCGTCAGTAATGCGTGGGAGACAGGCAAAGGGAAAGTGTAATGTAGCAGCTTCATGGATCATTTGTGTAGTGGCATGAAATACAGCGAGAAGCAAGAAAAAGAAGTATCATGAGGAAAATGTACTTAAAAGTAAAAGTAGTCATTCCAGACACAATTTACGACTTCACGTCACGACTCACGACTTTGTAGCGTTCCAGGCAAAGTGACGACAAACCCTTCTAGCTAGCGTTAGCGTTTACTAGCGTTAGCAAAGAATTTCTGATATAGGAAGAAGTTCCCATCCTCGTTACTTCCGGGTTCTGAGTTCCACTAGATGGCGCTCACAGGCTAGTGCAGAATGAATGGGACTCTATGGAGCTGCACCCCTAAATATCCACTTTTCTCAGGATATAATTTTTTGTCTGGTAATTTGAATGTTGCATTCGAAAGGGGAGGCAAAGAAAATACATACTGCTGGGTGTTAGATTTTTTTTTAAAGTCGTTTTTTTGTTCTAAAAAGCCTTTTAAAATGTCAATGACGTCATACACATATACGGCCAGAGATACTGGTTTACGGCGAGCTCTGAGTCACTTCCTTTTACTCTCGAGGCGTCGACAACACAGCTGACAGGTTAGACTCTCCCTGTCAATACACATGCTAGAAAGAGGTTTGCTAATGTTTTAACGACCACGTAGGTACAATGGGGCTGAATAGAGAGTGGCTTCATTTAAGAAACATAACCTGTAGTAGTACACAACCTTAGTGTATTGTTTCGATTACAATGTGCGGAATTACTTTACATTGCCTATTTATGTCTATTTATTTCTATTTATCACTGGCGTCTGTACAGCATCAACAGGGGTCGACATTGTTGTTTATGTGTGTGAAACGTCAAAACTGTAACTGGGAGTACAACGACCTGGTACGAGTTCACGAGTAGTAGCTAAGTTACGGGTTTGACTGCCGTTCCAGGGCACTTTCACGGGTAGAAGGTTGTGAAAACACAGCATTAGAAACTGGAAACAATCAAAACAGGTCAATCAATTAAGTGTTTAATCTGCTAATCATTTCAACAGTACTTGCAGGCCTATATACAGTATTGTTTGGTAGTTTAATTTATAATAAACATATTTTATAAATTACACGTGTTTTGTGTGCAAAAACCTTTATTTGTAAAGTAAGTAAAGCTGTCAGATGAATGTAGTGGAGTAAAAAGTACAATATTTCCCTCTGAAATATAGTGGAGTAGAAGTAGAAATTAACATAAAAAGAAAAGACACAAAGTACAAGTACCTCAAAATAGAGAGAATACCAATTCTGTTTTTTTCACACCACCATCCACCTGTCCACCTTCTCCGGGTCTTCTTTTCTCCTCCTTAGTTGATGTGGGCAGCACCCAGGTGTGTGCAGCAGAGTTTAAGCTGTGTGCTGTTGAAAAAAAACAGAACAAGCTGACATGCTGAATACATCTTTTCATAAAGGTTACACAACAAAGTGTATTTTAAGGTTGGCGCAAAAGGCAGACATAAAGGGGAGAATGGAAAGAACTGAAAAAATACATTTCAGAGACCTGGTCACCATAGCAACAGCTGTCAGGTAACCCGTGGCTTCCTAATCGTGGAGCAGACACAAAACAAAATCGAGGAAATTGTAAACAGGATAAATGGGTGGAGGGAGATGAAAGCAGACGCAAAGGAAAACGATGTATAAAATTAAAGTAGTCATGTCATTTTGTAGAACCCGATTCTCAGTTAATTATCTGCAACAGAATGACTCATCAGACTAAAAGGATGTGCAAAGATGTGATGGATGCTTTGTCACTGTTCCTATTGGAGACAAATGGAAGCCTTTATGTGTAATCACGGACGATCTGAGGATTAATTTCTTAGCAGACCTGAGTCCAGTCTGTCACACAGCAGGAGACAACCGCAGTCAGTGAGAGACACACACACACACACACACACACACACACACACACACACACACACACACACACACACACACACACACACACACACACACACACACACACACACACACACACACACACACACACACACACACACACACACAATCAATGGAAGTGATGATCTCATCATCTAAAGTGAACAAACATTCTATTAGTGTAACTTTTATTTTGAGTGTCATTTTATGGGCATTACCTGTTTAGATAAGCCAGGGAATCATTTTGTCAATAACCACTTTGTCATTAGGTTTCATCCATTGGGGACCACTAATATCAGTACAAAATGTTACAGCATTCCATTCAATAGTTATTGAAGTATTTCAGTCTGGTGGCTGGACCAACATTGCCATTCATTGAGCCACACCACTACTGTGCCTTTTTTATTACAAATTCTGATATCACAATTTGTTATCAATATCATTTAAAGCTATGGAGGCTCCTTCCTTCACAGCACGACAAAGTTGTTTCACATTCAGCCATAAGCTCTCCTGGAGCAGCTGTGGGGTTAAGTGACTGGCTCAGGGGATCTCTGTGGTATTCACTGATGCAGTGGAGGGGGTTACTTGCTCATTTCACCTTCCAAGACTTCCCCAGTCTGTTGGGGGTTCGGGTCACAAGCTCTAACCTTTAGCTCACAGACTGTAAATGCCACAGTGTGAATGTCCTACTTAGAAGTGGTGGCACACCAGTTAGTAAAGTTTAGTATAATTGTACTATAAGAAGTCAGTTACCAAGAGAAAAGCGAAACCTTTTAACAAGCTTTTCAACCCAGCTGCCAATAACTATTAACAATAATTTGTAAACTGAAATGTTCCAGAGATTTAAAACTAGGGCTGGGCAATATATTGATATTATATCAATATTGATACAGTCTTACTATTTTAGATATCGTAATATCATGACATGTGTTGTCTTTTCCTGATTTGTTCTGCATACTGTTCCAGCTGTTCTTTTATTTGCCTTTACCCACTTAGTCATTAAATTCACATTAATGATGATTATCTAAAATGTCATTGTGTAAATATTTTGTGAAAGCACCAATTGTCAACCCTACAACAGCGCAGCAATATTGATATTGAGGTATTTGGTCAAAAATATTGTGATATTTGATTTTCTCCTCATCACCCAGCTCTATCTTAAACTGACCACGAACATCGTTTTGAAGACATACAATACATGCCTTTAAATGAATTTAAAAAAAATTATGAATACAATCAAATTACGAGTTTGACTCAAAATGGGGCTACAAAAAGAACAATATACATGGAAATTATGTAAAAATAGAAATACATACAAACATGCAAAAACATCATTATACATCATTTGTACAATGACATGCATTGTAGAAAATGCAGAGAGAGAATGTGTGTGTGTGTGTGTGTGTGTGTGTGTGTGTGTGTGTGTGTGTGTGTGTGTATATATATATATATGTGTGTGTGTGTGTGTGAGTGAGAGAGACAGTACCTTGAAATGGGCAGGATGCCATGTGTGCTCTGATGGGCATTATGACTGCATCACCGGGTACAGACATGTCCTGCAGATATAAAACCGACACACACACACACACACACACACACACACACACACACACACACACACACACACACACACACACACACACACACACGAGGTAAATGAGTGGCTACACAGCCATACTACTACAGTATGACAGGTGTGGTTCAGGTGTAATGATTGCACAGCCCGAAACATACTAGTTCTGGCAAACACACTCTTACCTGCTCACAGATCCTCAGTTGTGTGTTACATAAGTCTCTTGCCGTGTGAGTGTAAGGGGCTCTTCTGGTCCCCTGAAGCTTGAAGTGGCTGACGATTGTTATGACAGAGACACACACACTCAAAAATATCAGACACAGATTAGACAACAGAGCAAGTGACTGCCACGCCAACTCTCACTCTGTTCAGTCAGTGATGTAATTGTAAATATAAAGGGTGGGGGTGGTCCCATCTGATGATGATCACCTAAAATAAAACAAAATAAGAATAATAAAAACTCTGGATTTTGTTTAGTCAAATGTGCTTTGTACAGAAAGTTTGAAATCAGACCCAAATGGATAAAACTCACACCACAAGCATAACGGAGTGATAGAGCATTCAAAATTCTACTTCATTATTATCCTGAATATACATTTCCTAATTAGCACTGAACACAAAGTACAGCTGAGGTTTTTGGGAATGCTATTAGTTTTATAAACCAAAGTATTCAACATTTTGACCTCATGATAACGCCAAATAAAAAAAGATGATCAAAGTTATTACAATTCCCCCCTTAGAGAAATGTACTGCAACTTCCTCTGCATTTCATCCTCTCTTTTCTCCTTGTTTCTTAATCCAGCCACAAAACACACTTCCCCTGATGGAGTATTGGGTATAACACTTTTGAGAAATGCTACACTGCTGAATAAATAATTCACACGTATGAAGGTTTCTATTTGAGTATTTGTGTGTGTGTGTGTGTGTGTGTGTGTGTGTGTGTGTGTGTGTGTGTGTGTGAGAGAGAGAGAGAGGAGTGCTACGTGTAGGTCAGCAGCAAGGGGACAGATGACTGATAGTGTTCCAAGGACATGGGGGCCTTGGTGTGTGTGTGTGTGTGTCTCTCTCTCTCCACATACACCTGGTGCACTTTCTGCTCTATTCAGATTTCTGATCTCATAATAGAAACACTGGCCAAGCTGTAGCAATGACGACTGGTGGATTTACAGCGGGAATGTTTTTTTTCCAGTGGAGGGAAATATGGAGGAAGAAGATTTCAGTTAAGACTAACTAACCAGGTTCATGCCATATACTGTAATTAGCATTTTCCAAAGAATTCTCTCAATCAATGTTTTTTTCTGTTGACATATCATTTAAATGCAAAAATATGTGGTAAAAAAACCAACACAGACACATACATCAGAAACAATATAGCCAAAAATGTCAAGCTAAAGGATTACATGACCATTATGATCATTCGCTATTCAACAAATCCAAATGAAAGCTTATGAAAAGTTATGCACAATTGTTTGTGGGTTTTCATACGGAAGTCTATTAACACGAGCGATCAGTGCGCTTGTGCAAGACCTTTCCCCCTTTCTGGTCTACATATGCCTGCCTCTGCTGAATTATTGTTATCCCGGTGAGGACAAAATGTATCCCCCCCCTCAACGTGATCAACTGTCATTGACTGTGAGCCGGCTACAGGCACCGCCAGATGACGCTCCTTTCAGGGGCCATGGTAGTGGAGTTTATGGAGTTCATGGGGCGATGACAGTTACGTTTAGGCACCAAAACGACTAGTTAAGTTTAGGAAAAGGATCATGGTTAAAACACTCCAGAGGAAAGACCAAAGTGCATTCCGATAGATCGATCGATCGATCGACCGATCGATATGTATTGTCCCATGAGGGAGATTTGTTTTCACAGTCCGTTTCATGCGCATGGCAATATATACGGACAAATACATCAACAGATAACATAAAGACAGGAATACAGAAACATAGAAATAACCACAACATGGTATATGTTGATACCACATTGTGCCATTTCATGTTGAGATTATTTTCCATTGGATATTGAATTCATTAATACGTGTTTTGGAATGGCTGGTCAAGTGGCACTATATCCACGGTATTGACAGGGGGATTTCATTCTTGCATGTTTTGTTGTGCATGATCAAACCCCCCCCCCCCCCCCCACACAGTTTTTTTTCCCACATATCGCACCCTGTATATATGTTAGTACAAGCAGTGAATGAGAACGCCTGAGATATTGCACCAGATAATACCCTTATACTTATATTTTAACTCACTGCTGAAGAATGCCAAATCTGCTGCTCATCTAAGTCATTGTATGTAAAATGTCTTTCCATTAGAGGTGCAACAATGAATCGATTAATTGTCAACTATTAAATTAATCACCAACTATTTTGATAATCGATTAATTGGTTTGAGTCATTTATTTATATATATATATATATATATATATATATATATATATATATATATATATATTAGGGCTGTCAGTTTAACGCGTTATTAACGGCGTTAACGCAAACCCATTTTAATGCCGATAATTTTTTTAACGCACTTTTAACGCATAGAGAGAGCAACGGGATCTGTTAGTCCACTTCTTTAACTGTCTATGGCCACGCCATGTCCCGCCCTACGAAGCAGCGGATTGGTTTGGTTTAGGCATTTCACCGCGAGTAGTTAGGATAGTGGATTGGTCAGGGGATAGGACCTGAACAAATGGGGTTACGTTACCTTGGACGCCTGGCCAATAGTAGTGATTGAAGGGCGGGTCTTGTAATTTCGCAGACCGGAAACAAAACAGACACAAGCCTCGGCCGGTTTTAGCTTGCTAGCCGCGTAGCTAGTAGGCTCGTCACGGCGATTATCTTCAGAGCGAGCGAGTAGTGACTCTACAGTTAGTGAGAGAAACAAAGTGTCTCCTCTGTTCTTTCTGACCACGGTGGGAAACCTGGAGCAGGAAAACCCTCTCCTTGATTTTACGTTGGTTATGAACGAGAACGAGAACCAGGAAATGAGTCACGGGAAACCAGTTGCTATGACGACGCTATGAGCCCATAGACAGATAGCATAGACGGTAGGACCAGCCACGCTCGCCTCAGGCATGAGACAGGACTATCTGCAGTACTATCTGCAGGACTATCTGCAGTACTACCTGCAATGGAAAATCGAGGTAACAGCGTTACATTATGTGACAGATTATTATTTCCAAGTGTGAATGTTAGTGTGAAATTGAACATAACGTATATGACAATGTTGTTTTCAATAAAAAAAACATTGTCACAAAGCAAGCCAATCTACTTTTCCATGCTGATAAGAGAATTAAAATGAGAAAATATAATGGGACAAAAAGAAATCGAGGGACATTTAGAATAGATAAAAATGTGCGATTAATCGCGATTAAATATTTTAATTGCTTGACAGCACTAGTATCTTTTGGTATGCATTTCAGAAAAAAATGGTTCGGATTCAGGTGTAATTGCAAATGGTGATTAATCATGATTAATCCACTGAAAATTGTGATTAATTTGATTAAAAATTTTAATCATTTGACAGCCCTAATATATATATATATATATATATATATATATATATATATATATATATATATATATATATATATATATATATACATATATATAAAAGGATTTCTCTGATTCCAGCTTGTTAAATGTGAATATTTTCTAGTTTCTTCTCTCTTCTGTGACAGTAAATTGAATATCTTTGAGTTTTGGACAAAACAAGACATTTAAGGACATAATCTTAGACTTTGGGAAACACTGATCCACATTTTTCACCATTTTTATAGATCAAACAACTAATCGATTAATCGAGAAAATAATTGACAGATTACTCGACTATGAAATAATAATTAGTTGCAGCCCTACTTTCCATCACTGATATCTACAAATTATAAACTATAATGGAAGTTTTAGCATATTTAACAATTTCTTTGATCTGTCTGTCTAAGTTTCCACTATATATGGATGCTTGTAGGGGATGCTGTATATTCTTTGGTGAGTATTCAACATTCTAGACTTGATTTAAGAAAAAAAGATTTGTTTGTTTTTCTCTGATAGTGCTTGTTTCCAGCGCTAATGGTGTTTGGTCTGCAGAATAAAATGACTCCATAAAAGTTGTCAGGTATAATTTCTGCTTCACTATTTCAGATGCTCTGTGTTTAAAAGAAAGTGTGCAGCTTAATAAAACTGTGGCGTGTTCTTCTCCCCTTTATGTCCCTTCTTAAACACAGACATTGACACAGTTTAAAAAACCAAACACAAATCTCCATAAAGAGTGTAGGGTGTACTTTCAAATGCACTCTTTAAGCTGCTCTGCACTCAAATACTGAATTTAAAAACACTACAACTGCCAGCCTTCGTATTAGAGGACCATGATTTCTCTTGTATCAGACAATGTGGGGCTACAGAGTTGTGTGTTAAAGTGTTGTATCTATAAATACACTGTGGTTGAACACAAGTGATCAAGAACTACTGAAGGGCAGGATGTCACTCTGACCATACTCTCTTATTACTGATCCGAACCGAACGGACAGGCAAACGGTATCCGCTGCTAACTCTAAACACTCTTAACTGCTCACGATTAATATTTCAGGAACTCTGCCAGTGTCAGGCGGGAGTTGCCAAACACAGTCACACTTCTCCCAGCTTTGGTGTGGCAGAGATGGCTGCTGTCTGGGCCAAAACTTGTTTAAAAAAGACCGGCTGTCTCTTTAAGGCCTTACTCTGCTGCGACAGCCAATCACAGGCCAGAAAATGTGTCTAGACCGTCCTTGTCGATGACCTTGATGAAAAAGAAGTGAAAGAACGAAGGATGTGTGAGAGTGGATGGGAGTGATGAATGGAGGAAAACGGCGGGAGAGGTTTTGTAAACGGGGAAACATCTCTCCCTGCCTCTCTCTTCTGCTCTGTACTCTCATCGCTCTTTGTCCATCCATCTACCTCCCGATCAGACACGCACACATATCTACGCACAGTTCTCCCTTCATTCCTCTCTCCTAACAGCCCTGCAGAATGTTGCATAATTCCTAGTGTGGGGAAGTGAGGACAAGATGGAGGGATGGATGGATGAGGAAAGGTGAGAGAGACAGCAGGGAGAATGACTTGCGATACAACATGCATCACAATGCCACACTAAATCTAATATCTAGTCCACATACCATTCCAGGATAGGAGAAAAACGTGCTCTGGTTTATTGGCATTTCTTTAAACCAATCACAATCGTCTTGGCGGTGTCACAGACTAAGGTTCGTAAAACTCGTAGTTAAAACTTGGTTAATTGCAAAATGACAGCTTACTTTTGGTTTCACATGGGACACAAACCCGTCTTCTGTCCAGTGTTTGTTTGACCTATCCCTTGGCGCTCTGAGACTTTGTCACCTCATTTCCTCGTTTGCTCTTGCGATAATTACTACAGCCACGAGAGGCCGCTGCCTAACAAAAAACGTAATTGTTGGTCGATTTGAGTGAAATATTTTCTCACAGGACTATCATGGATCATGAATAAGAGATGAGATGTCTGCTTTTACTGAGGTGTGAAACCACATTATCCTTATATTAAAGATATTGCAGGGCTTACCTTTATTCCACAGAGTGTAAGTATTTCAAAGAAAAGTGACGTATGTGGTTACAGGGTTGAACAAGGAACATGTGTGTTAGTTTCAGTTGAAATGTACAATGTTAAATATTTATATTATATAATAATAATGGTTGACAATGGCAAATTGTTTCAAATACTATTACATAAACTGGACAAAACTGTCAAATGGTATAAATACTAACAAAAACTAAATGACAATCTTGGGCTATACATGGTTTGAATCTCTGTGTATGTTATGCAGTTACCCATGATGCACGTTACAAATCACTGTTCCTTTACCAGACAAAAGGATGTCCTGGAGGGGCTGCGAGCCGAGCTGCTGCTTACGTTTGCTCAGCTTGTTCCTCTGATGACTTAAGATCCAGATGTCCAATGACTAAAATCCTTCACCCAGTTAAAATATATAGTTAACAAAACTGGATACAAAGTCAGTTAATGACTGATTCTGGCAGACAACCACAAGGCTGAGGCATGCGCAAAGGTGCTATGACAGGGGACCAAATGTAACCTTGAATAAAATGACGTTACTTTGGGTTTTTACATAGTTGGAAACATTTGGGTTAATGTATGTACACAACTCAACAAAATATATTACATAGGTCTAGCTGTTTTTAGATATTTTAATGCGGAAATGTTACATATTATACCTTTTGTCACGTCGGGGTTATATGCATTTTGCTATTCACTGTTGCCATCTGATATACAGTAGCACAATAGCAACCAAAAACTACATAATGTAACATTTAGATGACAGAAGGGGAAGTTAAACAGCTGTCAATTTTGAACAGATACATGGGTGGAAACAATAATATGAACACCCACTATATGGCAGAAATCCATTGATTGCGTGGTCCGCAAGTGTCTTGTACAATTGTGCAATTACATTGCTGTGTACATATATGCTTAAAACTGCCGTAGAGTCTATGAGCATTGAGAACTCAGCAATAATATTGCTCCACGCATGTTTAATAGTAATGGCATGAGTGGTGGTTTTCTGTGAGACCGTTAAGAATTTATATTAACAGTTCTGCAGTCTGCTTTGTGCATTTATCAGCATTTTGTAATGGCTTTACGTGTGACCAAGCCGAGGACAGCATGCCATTTATTAGTAAATATCAGTGAGCTTGTATAGAGCTGTGCTTATACAGGATAAACTACTAGCATTTTAATTGTGTTTTTTATATTAACTAGTATGGAAACTATGCAGCGTTTTAAGTTTATTTTATGAAATAAAACACACTGGCAGAAATCATTGTTTGAAATACTTCAAATTCATCTACTTACTTTTACTGGTCAGATATTGGATGAAGGTGGGCAGGAATTCTGCACACATATTAGGGCTGTGCAATTAATCAAAATGTAATTGTGATTATAATTTTGGCTCCCAATGATCGCAAAAACAGAATAATCGAGAAAAACAATTATTTAGCTCATTACGTTTTGCAAGTAAACTCTTATTTTCTCTACAACAAACAAATAAAGTTTAAATAGGAAAAGTATTAAGGCAAATTTCATAATTGTATGTGTTTTTTTTACTGTTGATTTATTTAACTTTTCCCACTGTTTTTTAAGTTCAATAATTGCAACATCTTTCCAGAAGTCAAAGAGTAATTGTGTTAAATTATCGTGATTTCAATATTGACCGAAATAATCGTAACTATATTTTTTCCATAATCGAGCAGCCCTAACACATATACAGTCAAGATAAATGTCATCCAGTGCAACAACATCGCAAAATATTGGCTGTGATAATTTTTGTGCTGAACACCTTGTATATTGCACCGTTGTTAGAGACACAATCAAACTGTGTGGTGGTGGTGGTGCTAAAAGTCATTTTCAAAATGAGAATGAGTGCTCTGACCCGTTGAAAAGCTTCTGTATTCAGCCTGGAATGAACTCAACTGTGAATCAATACAAACAGTGAGGACAAATGTTACTCAACACCAACCTGTGATTAAAACAACAACCTTCAGTCACTGAAAATGAACCATGACAGAACTTCTTCACACTTCAGTTCATTCATCATTTTACACACTCAAGCTTTATATTTTCTAGACATTTTAGTAATGATTTACTGTTTGTATATGTATCCATTAATTAGACTATGGTCAAGTTGAGTGGCCTCTATATGGTGTTAAAATTAAAGGACTATTTCCACAATTTTCAGGAACAACTGGGCCTATTTACTGTACATTCTTTCTGGAGTCTCCACTGTTGGTTGGCTCAAGACTTCACTGCGGCCGGCCAAGAAATAGTCCAGCAGCAACCCCCCCCCCCCCCCCCCATTGTTCATTATATAAATGGATGGTTGAATGGAGGAAATGGCAATTTACAGTTCCCATTGTCTTTGCATTTTAACACCCGCTCCTGCACACCACCGTCTAAAATGGTTCCCCTTCGTGGAAGCTGCAGGGTGATTTAACTTTGGGTGAAGGCAGCTATGACAGCAACGTTAATGGGGAAAGTGTATGATTTAGATTTCAGCAGTAGTGTTTCTTGCTGCTGTGCAGCGGGAGACAAGAGGAATGAGTTAGCCTTAGTTGAGCCCTATTTGGCCTTGTTATACAGGGAGATGACACAGTAACAACTTGGCAATCAAATGCCATCCAGTGCATCAACATCACAAAGTAATGGCTGTGATAAATGGTGTGCTGAACACCTTGTACGTATATTGCACAATAGTTGAATGGTACTCACTTTGGTGGACAGCAAGAAAAGAGAGAGTTAGAGACACAATCAAACTGTGTGGTGGTGTTGATGTTAATGCAGCCGCCAAAAGTCATTTTCAAAATGAGAATGAGAGCTCTGACCGTTGAAAAGCTTCTCTAATCAGCCTGGAAGGAACTCAGCTGTAAATTAGAAAAAATATCTGCCAGTGTCTTTCAATCTGAATAGCTCTCTCTATCCTACACACCTTTTAGTCACTCAGTTTCCACACATCTTCTACTCCATCCTACCACCATGTCACTGTCACCCTGTCATCCTGTCATGCCATCCAACCATGACAGGGACAGTGGTGGTTACAGTTTGATGGGCTCTCCATTTAAACACCCGCTCCTGCATAGCAAATGGTGAAATGGTTGCCCTTCTTGGTAGCTGCAGGGTGATTTCACTTTAGGTAAGGTGGCTATGACAGCAACGTTAATGGGGAAAGTGTATAATTTAGCACTTTAAGGTTTGTGTTTTGAAAACGTTGTCTTTGCTGCTGTGCAACTTCTCAGTATGAAGGTACAAGTTGTAAAATAGCATGTCAATGTTCACTGCTTATATATGCAAACAGTCTTTATTAATGTGTAGACATGTAGCTGTATCTGGATGAAATATAATTGTTCATATTTGGATATAAAATGAATTATTCTCATCAATCTGTATGGATTGGATAATATCTCACAACTGGATCTTCTTGTTTCTCACTATCACACTTCTCATGCATTCTAGTCATCTTATCTCACCCTTCTCCTCACTGCATATATGAATGAATCTGCCACAGAAAGCGAGTGAGCAAAGAAAAAAAAAACAGAGAAAGAGATGGGGGGGAGAGAGAGAGAGATGGCAAGTTTAATTTTAGACTCAACACGGTAATTCCCCCTCTTTTGACGTGGCTTCTATAAATAAACTCTCTCTCTCTCACCCCCCCCCCCCCCCTCCACCTACATAATAACTATTTGATGGACTATAAAAGACAGGAGGGAGGGAGCGAAGGAGGATGAAAGTGTGTTGCTTAGCAACCATATCCTGACTTGGCAGGTCATGTGATCGTGGGATGACTGGCACAGATTGTGGTAGTCATACAAACGCACGCTCACAAAACGTAATTTGGAAAGCAGTTTAGCTGTATGGAAACATCATTTTTTAAGAGACATGGTTAGTAAAACAGCAGCAGAGAGACATTACTGACAAAGAAAAGTCTTGGGACTGCCTGATGTGTGTGTGTGTGTGTGTGTGTGTGTGTGTGTGTGTGTGTGTGTGTGTGTGTGTGTGTGTGTGTGTGTGTGTGTGTGTGTGTGTGTGTAACAAAACAACGCCACTTGGCTTTAGAAAATGGCGTGTATGTTTACGTCCGCTGTATAGCGTAGACATACACGCAGATAGCTCAAAATGCGTACAGATAACACGCCACTTGGCTTAAGAAAGTGGGTGTGTACGTTTACGCAAAGTCATGATATCACGTTGCTCAAAGGAAAAGACGAATTTAGAAAATAAGTGAAAATAAAACGCATAAAATAGGTAGAAGAACGCATGGGTAAAAACGTTTAGCATGCAGTGCTTGATTTAGAGATAGGTACATACATAGCAAGCCACAAATGTTATGGCACTTTGTTTTAACCAAAGTGTGGCTCAATGAGTAAATGCTAATTCACCGTGTTGTGTGCCGACTCCAGAAACATTTAACAAGATAGCTCCAGGGAAGTCTGGAGGGTGTTTAATATTGTAAAACCATTGAATGACTTAAATGAGCTCTCAGGTAATGTGTTAAAAAGCTATTAGTCCTTAAGGAAGCTGTGGTAGAAGTGTTATGTATGAGCTGTTTGTCTAAAAGCCTCTCAGGCAAGACTGAAGAAAAACTATTACACTGCAAATGTATTCATCTTTTTTTAGTCTTGAGACTTAAAATAAAGGCATTAATAGGTTTCTGATGTCCTCATTGAGCACACATCCTTGTAATGGTTGGCTTTTGCTTTTTATATTATTAATAATAATACATTTTATTTATGGGCACCTTTCATCGCACTCAAGGACACCTTACAATTAAAAAGAAAAATATAATTAAATTAAAACAAACATTTAAAAGATTGAGATAGAAAATTAAAAGAAATCAATCTACCCATGATTTTGATGGAGAGTGGGGTCATGTGGGGTAGGCCTTTTGGAATAGGTGGGTTTTGAGGGAGGTTTTAAAGGGGGGCTCTTGACCTGAATGAAAGAGGGTACTTTGGAATTGTCGAAGAGTGATAAATTGGGACATTTTACTAGAGTGGATATTGTTGTAATCATCTGTTGAAAATTTGAAAATGGATCCAAATTTACACAATTTATGGCTGTCTTCTTGGTTGAACTGCACACGAAGTGTCAGCTTTATCTTGTCTAAATATTGTATCTGTATACTTAGTCATAGAAAATTGGCACACATTAATACTTTCAATTTGGTGATGCAAAACATCTACACGATTATAGCAATTTGATGAAAGTGTTGCCTGTATGGTTATCGTAAGATTATTTGTTGTGAACAAAAGATGCCCCAGAATTGAGCCTTGGGTAACTCCACTCTTTTGCTTGTGGACACAAGATTGTTTTTTTAAATTTGAACCAATTGTGCTAAGGTAGTGGATGGTCTTCTATACAGCCATGGTGCTGTAATTTGCTACTTCTTGCATCCAAATTGGTTGTTCTAATTGATCATGTGTATCTATCAAGAGTAAATGAGATGTTTAATCAATTTCATCCCACAGTTGCAGTGGCATAATTGACAGCTAGTTAAACTCTGGATAAAGTTTCATGTTAATTAGATGTCAGCTTTTCAATGCCATTTCCTCTGACAGAAATACAATCAGAAGCTCTAATATGTATCATCCATCTTGTGAACTCCCAGGTGGTGTTACTACTCTCTCATTAGTAAAGTCACTAGTCACATTTTTTATTTAAATGTATTTTTTAAACTTCCAAACGACCAAAGAAAAAGCCCACTTGTTTTAATAATTAGTTTTCATAAAGAAAAGTGTCTCTCTTCTACAAATAAATGCTGACATTCTCATTCCAACCAGGAAGTAAGTGCTCCTGATCACGCCTCCCTGAGCATTCACCTTGACGGGCCCACAAACTGCCTGTACACCCCCCTTTCCTGCCTCCCCCATTGGATGAGACGCAGAGCCAGAGCAGGCGTTGATTGGTTTCCAGGAACCAGCCTGTTGCTGGGCTGTTTCCATGGTGACCACAATCACCCCCCCCCCCCCCCCTCAGTCAGGGTGTGAGTGGAAGAGAGAGAAGGAAAGAAAGTACAGAAAATGCGGACAATGAATGGAGAGAAAGATTAGATTAGAGAATGAGGCGTGATATGACTCAGTTGGTAGGAGCAGGCACACATATATTGAGGTTTATTCCTCGACGCAGAAGGTCCAGGGTTCGATTCCGACCTTTGACGGTTTCCTGCATGTCTTCCCCCTCTCTCTCCCCTTTCATGTCTGAGCTGACCTATCATTAAAGGCGGAAATGCCCATAAAAATAATCTTAAAAAAATAAATAAAAAATATGACTGATGAGAGTGCGTGTGTGTGTGTGTGTGTGTGTGTGTGTGTGTGTGTGTGTGTATCAAGATGAAGCCAGTGAAGCTGTAAGGAGATGCAAATGGGATAGAGGAGGGGGACATTAAGCAATTAAATCATGAGATTTTTTTGGGATTGCTGCAGTTAAAATGGCGCACTTTTCTCAGATGATTCTCATTCAGCATCCTAATTTTCCTCTTGCAGAATCCAACCCACTGAATTTATACGCAGGCATGCTCCCTTATACTAATTTTGTTTCGCAATCCTGAGCATATAGTACTGTATATTCTCTTGTTTCTACTGTGCAGTGCAAGAAACAAAACTGTTAAATCAGTCAATATTTTACACGAGAGATGAGTTCCTAAACTCACACATATATCAGATTAATGGGTGTTGAATGTACCAATATTAGACAACTGAAGAGCACAGCCCACACATCGATTTGCCAGAACATAAAACTGTTCCCATACAAAAATAAATTCACCCTGGGAGTCTCTTTCAGTAAGAGATGGTGGAAGTGTGTGCTTAAAATGTGAGAAATTATGAAGAATAATGACTTTAAGCTTTTCAGTTTGTTAGTCGACATCATCATGTACATTTTCCTTTATGAGCACTATTTCCTCCATCAGAGCTTTTTGCTGTAACTCAGATCATGGAGTGCCTGTATAAGGCATTTCAGTGGCTGGTATGATTCAGTTGAACACATGGTGCAGCACAGCCTGAAGAAACCAACAGATGTTTTGGAAAGACAAGAACAGCAAAAGACGCAGTTATTTCGCCCACTGACACAGCTGCACAGAGATATTTGAAAGATAAAACAGAGAGGGAGGGATAAGGAATGACATATGGATAAACGGATGAGCAGAAGGCAGGAGGCATTGATCGATGATGCACTACGGAAAGGTGAGAGAGACTAAGGGTTTGACAGAGAAGTGGAAAAGTCCATATTTACACGCACGCACGACTAACCTTTTGACTAAAATTGTTTGGACTTCTCTGGTATATATATATATATATATATATATATATATATATATATATATATATATTCAAACTAACAATAATTTGGTGGCCCCCCTACAGCAACTCTAAGGACCCCCTAGGGGTCCCAGACCCCCCCTGTTGAAGATCTCTGCTTTATAGTCATATAACAATGTGTACATTAGTCCCTGCAGCTGATGATAGCCCATGTTGTCCTGAAAAAGAATTATGCATATTACTTGATTGTGCATCACAGGGTTGAGGTTATTCAAGCATTATTTCACAAGGAAACCAGGTGACCCAACGATTGGGGAAAAATGGCTTAGACCCCAGAGGGATCTAAAAAAACAAGATCATCACACAAAGATGATTCACAGCTGTGGGTTATCTGGACTGTTAAAATAGCATAATTTTCATGTAATCCTGTTCCAGAGGATCCATTTTAAAGAAGAGCACCTAGATATAAACCCAGTTTGTGTCTGAAACTGCAGACTGCACCAGACGAGTCAACCATTACTCCGTCTGTCCAGCAGAATGTCATGAATGAACAGCTCAGAGGTCTTAGCAGACTTTGGCTTATTTGGCTGTACGTTTATGAGATGCAGACTCAAAAGAAGATGAACAATACATTCAGAAGAACCGTTTCCTCGCTATGATGTGGTCTGAATCAAACTGGCTATTTCACAACGCTGTACTTAGTGAAAGACATTTCCTGAGACCCTTAATGAAGACTATGAGAAATGGGTACTCAAGGATCAACACGTCCATCCGATTTCAATGATTGCCAATGCAATTATTTTTGTTACAGTGCACACTGCTGCTTTTAGTTATCCGATTAAACAAAATGATAATTAAAGAGCTCTTTTGAAGACCAATTTGAGAGACGGTAAAACTGATTCATAGTTTGCCTCAGTGAGCGTAAGAGCATTAATTCCCAAATGTGACTTCTGCTTGCGACAATGCGAGTTAAATGGGTTGCATCATGTCTTACATCACAACAGGAAGGAGGAATCTCATTCTACAATATAGCTTGTATAACTCACTGAGATGACTTCACCTGTATAAACTGTGGGCGGCTGTGCAACGATGGACAGGAACAATAGAGAAGGAGAATCTCCTGTAAGTGTGTCTGTGCACTTGAAGGTGTCCCTGAAGAGGCGATAAGGTGTGAAGGAGATCTCCCTCGTTTCCTCTCCTTAACCTTTATCCTCCCCTTCCTCTGTCTTTCTCTCTGTGACACTCCTCAATCTCTTTCTCTCTGATACTCTCTGTCTCAATCTCAGATACAGTGTCTACTCTGTAGCAAACTGCTCTCTGCTGGAGGACTGTTGTTACAACATCTTGGACCTCTAACTACAGTACAGGGACTAAGGGCGTTTTCACACCTGAAAGTCCGGACCAAGGTTCATGTTTTCGTATACATTTGATCTGGTAAGTTTTGGTTTCACACTGCAGTTATGCAAGCGCACTAAAGATCTATACGTGACACAACTAAGTCCTGTCGTCATCACATACTTATAATTGATTGGTTTGTAGACGGGCTTCCCCGTCATCTCGTATCCACTCTCTGTGTCAGAGTTTTTTCTGACTGCTGCTCTCCCCTACTGCCGCGACTCTTTTTGTTTTGTTGTGATGGTGAGAAGCAAGACACAGGAACTTTCTTTCTGGAGCATTTATTCAGAGACAAACGGAAACCTACACTGTACATTTACTACCACTTAACAAGTAAACTGCTGATGTATTCTCAGCTCTGATAGCCGACAGCTGTCTGCTCTGAGCGCATTCATCATCACTCACTCTCTCACGTAGGCCTACAGGCTAGGCACCGAGCTATTCCTTAGAGGAGCTTCCCCGGTCTTGTAACACCAGGAGAGCCTGGCAAAGCTTCTTGTATTTGGTCCGAAAGTCCAAACCATCCAAAAAATGCTTTCACACTATAAACGAACCAAACCATGGTTCAGTTTGGTCCGTACCGAGACCACCTCTTTTGATCGGACCAAAATTTGGTCTTTTGATCCAGCCCGTGGTCCCGGGGAGGTTTCACACCTCTAATTTCGGTTCGGATCAAACTGAAAAGTCCGAAAGTCCGGACCAAATGAGGTAGGTGTGAAAACGCCCTAAGAGAGCTGAATCAAATTAAAAAAAACATATTCTGAATACATTTCTTATTTCATCCACAGCCATAGATTTCTGAGTTTCCAAAGTGACGTGGTTCTTTGGGTTTTTTAAATTTGACAAGATGTCAATTAAATACAAATGTGAAGAGTGAAAAGTTTCTCACACAAAAGTTTCACTTCATATTTAAAAGAAACTCAGATATACAGTAACGTGTTAAGTAGCGAGCTTTAGAGGTGCTTGTGGGCAGATCTTTTTATTTTTTTTTACCTTCGGACAGAGTCAGGCTAGCTGTTTCTCCCTGTTAACTAGGGCTGCAAGATATTTTGTTTCGTCTACATCACGACGTGCGCATGCGCGATAGTCACATCACAGAACATTGCGATGTTGACGCTAAAACGTTTTTGCTGCTTGAAAGAAAAGTAAACTTTCACCGTTCTCCTTTTACATAATCGTTACTGACGACCCTTCCCCTTTAAGACAGGTAGCCATGTGGGCAGTGCGTGTATGTGACGTTACATTAGTCCGACGGGGTTTATTGTTATGGGAAGTGAGGCTCTCCGTGTCTAGAAAAGTACCGTAAGCGGCAGGTGCTGCTGACACAGTGATGCACATACTTTTCCATGGGTAGTGAAGCTACTGTACTGTAGTTTTGTAGTCTGTTTTATGTTTGCTGCAAAGACGAAATAAATCACCTGATTAATGCAAAGTTATCATGACCGCTCCCGGCCATTTTTCACCACATAAAGCTGCTACCAGCCAGGCTAAAGGTAATATAGTTAGCCTAAAGAAACAAGGCGTCTGTCCCAACTAACGCTACGGTTCGTAGCCGCAAACGTAACACTAATCTACAACAGCAGTCTGTTTCTGATATAACGTAATTTACACTGATTTAATGTTCTTGGATACACAGAGTGTGTTGCTAGTGTATAACATGCAGGCTCTGTATGCACAGCAAACCACCAATCACAATCAATGTTGATCAATTTATCTAACAAACAGCAGGTCCCGCTAGTCGACCACAACCTGAAATTTAGAGGAAGCAACATGCATGACTTATTACTATCATTCACTTTAGCCTGGATTGGTGGTATTATATAAATACAATGGTGTCATGTCAGTCAACCAGTGTATTTAACCATCTAATCTTTGAATGATTAAGAAATTAGAGCCAGAAGCTGGTTAGCTTAGCATAACAACTAAAACAGGGGATTTGCATGAATTCAACAAATGAGTTACAACTTGTTAATTAGGGACCTTTAGAGGTTCTGGTAAGGAGTTTTGTTGTTTTTGTTTTTAACTTTGCACAAAGCCAGACTAGCTATTTCCCCCTTTCCAGTTTTTGTGCTAAACTAAGCTAACTGTACAGACATGAAAGTGGTATCAATCTTAACTCTCCTTTGAAGCAAACTAACTTATTAGCCAAAGTGTCAAACTATTCCATAAAGATATACAATACAAACTTGGCATATGCAATAATGTGTTAATAAAAAGTCAGTAAAGTCAGTTTAAAAATAAATATATAGTTCACAGAATGTGTCACGCATACTAAGTGTTGTTAAGAAGAAACTTCCTGCATGCATTACAGCTGCAATCTAAATTACTTTTTCACAATATGACCATTTCATTCAAGGCTGGATTAACCAATATAAATGCTCCTCTAACCTTGACATAGATTGTGAATTATTCCCTCCACAACCTCTTACCCAAGAGATTCATTAAAGCAACTGTTTCAGGCAGAAAATCTAATTCATGAAATATGTAGTCATTTTCCTTCTCATTTGAGTACAGCTGACTGATTGGTTTACAGCTGAGTAACGGCTCAAGCAAGCAGATAGATTGAATTACTGTCGCCATGTTAATGACTCAAACTTTGAGCTATGAAGAAGCAACAGTAGAGAGAGCAATTAACCCGGGGAAATTAGCAAACATGGAGGCATCAAGAGACTGTAATGGCTCTTAGATGGTAGAAATGACTGCACAGTAAAGCCTCAGAGATGAGAGAGCCATCGGAAAACTCCCAACTTTAAAGCCTGTGTGTCAATGTGCGCATGAATGCCTGCTGTTGTTTGATCTGTTAAAACTAATATGCACCAGCCAGAAAATTAATTTACGGAGAGAATTACTGTTTAATGGTTGGAGTTTATGATGTGATGATAAGCTTTCAGTTATATTTCTTGATTGTGTAGATCTTCAGGAAAGAAAGCTATTTACGCTAAATGTTTTGCTAAATTCATTAGATCATCCTTTCAGTGGGTTCACACATGCTGGTGAAACGTCAACATCTGGGACTCTGAAGTCAACTCATTTTAAATTCATACACAATGACTCAAATTGTGCCTCATTACACAATCCGTTCAGTGGTATTTAACTTTCAAAACAACACTTTATCCCAAAAATGTCATATTTATATGACCGGGGATGTTTCACTAAGTTAGATCGGCAGTAGTCTATATCGGCGACGTTATCAGCCAGATGTCCCTCGAGTTGCGCATTCTTTGTGTTGGCATTCTAAACTCCGGTCAATTTGGGAAACATCCTCCGTGCTAGAACCGATAATCAAATTATGTTTTCTTTTTTTTTTGAGTAAAATTCTCATCACACACTCGACAGCCATTTTAATTCCAGAGCTTGCCTCCCTACGTGCAAATGTTCCACCAAAACAAGTTCCTTCCCGAGGTTATTTTGCAGATGCCCCGCTGCTGCATCTGGCTTAAAGAAATGCCAATAAACCAGTGCTGGTTTTTCTCCCATCCCAGAATGCTTTGTGGACTAGCCAGGCCCTCCTCCGCAGCACTGTGGTGGAAGGTTTGGCAATGCGAGACTAGATGGGCAGAGGCTGATGGTTAAAGCGGACCGTCCAATAACTTGCAAGGTGTTACTCTAAACCAAGTAGTGAAAGTCAGTAGGATTCATCATCTGGGGACCATGGATGTCTGTTCAAAATTTCAACGTAGTCCATGTTGGACTGACCAACGCTGCATCTAAAACTCACATTTCTTTTGTAACACAACATGAATGCATTAACTGGTGCTGGAGGAACAAGCCTGTGACTTAAAACAACAAACATATTTCCTTTAAATAAGTCTCAAAAGGGGGTGGAGTACTGTACATCAGAACGAGCCCTGAGAGAGTGAGTGACGTCTAAGGAATTATTAGATCAACCCCACATTTCTCCACCTATAGTTTGTGTAAAAAATGTATACAAATCAAAATCCAGGCACAACAGAGCACTAATGTTCCCGTTTCTTTTTGATATTGTTCTCTCTATTTTCATGAGCCTCTGTAGCTGAGATGATGAAAACATTCATACTAGTGTCGTCTTGGATTTAAAAAGGGAAAAGCTCAACCTTGACAAGACTGAGCTCCTTTTCCTTCCAGGGAAGGGCTCTCCTACTCAAGACCTGACTATAATAATTGACAACTCAGTGGTAGTCCCCACCCAGACTGCTAGAAACCTGGGTGTGACACTTGATCACCAACTCTCCTTCACTACTACTACTACACAACATTGCTACAACTACCCGATCGTGTAGATACATGCTGCATAACATCAGAAGGATACGTCCCCTTCTAACGCAGAAGGCGGCCCAGGTTCTGGTTCAGGCTCTAGTGATCTCACATCTGGACTACTGCAACTCCCTCTTGATTGGCTTGCCGGCATGTGCCATCCGGCCCTTGCAGTTCATTCAGGACGCAGCAGCTCGGCTTGTCTTCAACCTCCCCAAGTTCTCTCACACTACACCGCTCCTCCGCTCTCTTCACTGGTTACCAGTTGCTGCCCGCATCCGCTTCAAGACACTAGTACTTGCATACAGGGCCACGAACAGATCCGCCCAAGCATACATCAGGGACATGGTCAAACCCTAAACCCCAACCCGCCCACTCCGCTCTGCATCAGCCAACCTGCTTGCTGCCCCTTCACAGCGAGGGACAACTAATTACTCAACGAAATCCCGACTGTTTGCTGTCCTGGCTCCAAAATGGTGGAATGAGCTCCGTATTGACATCAGGATGGCCGAAAGCCTACGCATCTTCCGCCGAAGGATAAAAACACATCTCTTCCGACTACACCTCGGATGAACATGAAGAAGGAAAAAAATTTAAATAAAAATTGCTGCATAGTTTTGCTTATGTAAAGATAATGTACTTGCAATTACTTCTTGTAGTCTGGAGTTTGCACCTTCAGGGTTGAGGGCACTTAATTGGAAGTAACTTTGGATAAAAGCGGGAACTAAATGACATGTAACGTAATGTAATGTAATACAAAACTTGATGTTTGGTTTATTTACTCCTCGGCACAGAATTTAAACATGTTTTAATTAATTTTTAGTTGTAGAACACTATCTCAGATATACAGAAATATCTACATTTCTGTTCATCTTTAATAACCTCTTTTTATTATGTTAACCTTTGGTCAAACTGTGCTCTCTGGCCCTGACACACCTGGATCAAGTATTAGACTTGGACATGAGACAATAACAAATATTAGAACTTTTTCATGAAAAGATGTGAGGCCTGACTTTCAACTCATTGAAGCCCTAAAATAGTCGTATTTCATCAGGTTGGTGTACAAATAGTTTTTGATAATTTGATCAATTGTAACACTTGTAACCGCTGACAGTTTTATTAGTTTTTCATTTCCCTGGAATGATCGATTATCACCACTTTCTTTAATCTCTGTTTTTTATTTTCTCTATTGCTCCCACGCCGTTTGTACATGATGACACGTCAGTGTAATATAAACTTTAAACAAATTGGATTCAGCAGCATAACTAGATGATGTGAAGCGCCTCGGGGTGGCAACTGCACTTCCTCATCCTGGACACAGGGGGGCAGTGTTACCACAGATGACTGCTGAGAGGATTGACTGGCGCGCGCGCACACACACACACACACACACACACACACACACACACACACACACACACACACACACACACACACACACACACACACACACACACACACACAGTCAATAATGTTGTATGTGGGTCCATTATGGGACCTGACAGCACGTCACCCTTGTCCTGCTTTCTTTACTCAAATTGCTCCTGCAGAAGAGAAAAAGCTGTTTATCAACTCTGGGATCCGTGAATGTTAGGAGTGTGTGTGAATGTGTGTATGTGCATGAGATGGTTTCCACATTGTGAATAAGTGTGCTTTGGTGTGCATGCGTGACTGCTATATGTGTGGGGAGGTGGTGTGTGTGTGTGTGTGTGTGTTAAAATGTACTTGTGTGAGTAAATTCTGTTAAGTGCATGTGAAGGTGTGAACAAGAATTGGGAGGGGGAGCATTTGTGAGTTTTTAAAAGTGAATGATTTTCATGTGAGTATCTGAATGTCAACATGGTGGTTTGCGTGACCGTGTGTGTATGTGTGTGTGTTAAGGCATCTCAGAGGTGTCTGCGCCTGTTCACGTGTTGTTCCTGCTGAGACAGACAGAACTAATCTACCTGGATTTGTCAGAGAAAAAGAACACCGGCCTCCTAGTCTGTGATTACTATGCGCACACACACACTGAATTAAATAATAGCTAATTTACAACCCAGATTAAAATCGTTTAACACACATTGTCTCTTTGTTTTGGTTGTCTGAATTCAATTTGAGTTTAAACAGGATCTTGGTGTTTCACACACACACACACACACACACACACACCTCTATATCCAGACAGATGTAATTCTGTGACATTCAAACAAAAGAAAGACACACCTGAGAGACGTCACGTCAGTGAATGTCAGACGTGCTGTGTCTGAAATGGAGATTCACTGCACAAACCACTGGGACTGCTTTTCCCCCAGAAAAATAGAGACTAAACTCACAAATCCCGGCAGAGTCCACAATCTATCATTGATAGATTCCACCTGTTAAATCACGAAGAGCATATATAAAAGGTGGGACGAGACAGCTTAAGGAGGACTCTAAACTTTCAGACAAAACCTGCATCCACCTCCGCCCGGGGACTTCTGTGATGCAGCGATAGCATTGCTGCTGAGAAGCGGCTATTGTTCTGACTGCAGCCTTTTCTTTCTCATTTCTTTCGTCAGTGTCGAGAGCGAGTAAATGTCAGCCATCAAGTGCAAACGTTTCGCCTGATATCATTTTGAATAGCTTATAAAGCCTGTGTGGACAGAACTTGAGAATAAACTGCTTTTTATAAATATATTTTCGAGTAAGCAAATGAAGCCCTAGGCTTTTAAGACGAGGCCATGCTCACTAACACAACATACTGACTAGTTTTTTTGATTAATTAATTTGATTAACTTCTCTAATTAAAAACTGAAAGTGGTCAAAAAAAGAAATATATGCATATGTGCAAAAGACAACCAAACGAACAGTCAATACCTTGACTAACTCTAAATGTCATGCTGCCTTCCCTATATTCAGTGCTGTATTGACAAAGTGTCATTTGGTCTTTTTAGGCCTAAATATGTGGAGAACTAATGACATTACTATCAGCCTCAGCTGCACTTTGTTTTGTGCTAATTATTGTGTTAGCATGCTACACATGATACAGTTCGCATGAATGGTAAACATATCTGCTAAACATCATCATGCTGATGGTAGCATTCACATTTAAAGCACTGCTGTGTAGAGCTGTAACAATTCCAAATATTGTTTTACAATTAATTGTCTCAGAAGTGATTGCAGATGACAATATAATTGTCTCTTTCAGTCAAATTTAAAAAAATATTTATTAATTTATTACTTTTTCAAATTAAAGCTATGGTGCGTAGTTTCTGTCTCCCCCATGAGGAATTCTAAGTAATGACAACAACACTGTCTGCGCGTCCACATGATACAAGCCTTCTGTGACCGCGCATAATTACCTCTTCTTCAGAAGAAGTAATTATCTTCACTCGAGTTTCTGCGCGGGAAATTCACCGGACGCCACAATGTTCTGAGCATAGTCATACTGAGAAATACAGAGAGAGTTGTGTGGAGCTGAGAGTCTTAATTAGCTTTGTAGCAACTCATTTGGCAATGGCTTGAATTTAACGGACGTTCAATAATATCAAAAAGTTATCGCACTAAGGCTTTAAAGATTTGAATGCATTCCAGGATACATCTTTTGACAACTGCCTCGCTCTACATTATCCCTTATGTAATCAATTACCTTAAGGCTCTATTTTTGCTATATCAATCTTGAAATGTAGATTTAGTTTAATAACAAGCGCTTGCATTACCTTTCAGTACATGCCCATCATCTGTGTGCCAGGAAAAAGCAAAAATACCCTTCTAATACATAATTTGCTCAAATTAATTTAGCTAAAACACACTGTGGAATTGACAAGGTTCAGTACATTTGCAATGCCTCCACTGCTTTGCGTTGTTGAAATGCATTTAAAAAAGGCAGCCTTGTATTTAACCATCAACAAGTCTACAAGTCTAGCAACAAGGCATGCAAAAGATCAACGTGATCATTTCAAAAAACGCCCACCGCCGGAGTACAAGGCATGTGGCCTCTACCACATAGTGGAAATCAGTTGACACTAAGCTACGCTTTCTATACTACAACACACTCTTCCCAGCACTCCTCTCTCCAACTCTCCTCCTCTCACCGTTGTCTTCCATCAACAAGTCACCTCCGCAAGACTTATAATTGAGCGAGACTTGGTTAGACCCAATAACAGACCAAAATCAAACAAAAAGGTAAAGGTAGGGTCCTTGTATGTAGTCAGACACTTTTAACAATCTGAGTCTATCAGTGGCAAAACCCAGCGCTTTTAGTGGACGTACATTGACAGTGGAGTGTTGAAGGAGCCCTCTCGCTCAATACTGGACCAATTTCAAAAATCATTGTCCCCATTACAGCTGGAACACATTGCACCCGTTAAGTGTTGCGTAGCATAGACACGTGCCCGATCGTGCGCCTGGCCATTCATACCGGCCGCGTATTTCTACATAGCTCTCTCCGAAAGAGACTGGATGAGTGGAGAAAACTGTGGTTATTGTAGACTGTGGCTGTGTGTGTGTGTGTGTGTGTGTGTGTGTGTGTGTGTGTGTGTGTGTGTGTGTGTGACCATAAACCTGGCTGTTTTATTTTGAAATGTGTTTATTTTGGTAAAGCATCCGGCTGCATTGTGGTCTTCCTGTATGCGATTACCTGCCTGGCTTGACACATTAGCTTGCTACAAGAATAGAGGAGACGCCAAGAATAGAGGAGATGCCGAAACTATCGCTGCAGCGCGCCGCGGGGCCTACGCGGATGTTACACGCGCGTTGTGTAAAAATATCGCGCTACACTGCTATACGCCACGCTTACAAGTGTGGTGTGTTCCAGCTGTTAGTCACTTTTAGACACAAAAACTAGGTTGAAAAATACTTTAGTTTTCAACCAAGTTTAGACAGATTCATACAACTGTAGTCTTTAGTTTTTTGATCTCATAATCCATGCATTTGCTTTTGAAATGTCTGGTATTTAGCTACTGTTTTTCTGACAGCTGAAAACTGTGGGTTTCGAGTGCTCTACTGAATAGATTATTTTTCAGGAATGAAATATCTTTTCAGCAATTGGTTATTCTTGCCTACAGACTGGAAGTGCACTTTAAAACCAGTTCAGTTTTATTTTGTTGCTTTTAAAAAAGATTCTCTCTTCAATCACCACTTGTCAACTGTAATAACCTCAGGCATTCAGCTTCACAGCTCTCATTACATTTCGTCAATCCATCCTTTCTTCCTATCTATGTGGCTGTCTGTCTATTATCCTAACAACAATAATTAATTCCCTGCTGAGATTAAGGAGTTATTGTATGGAAATCTTTTTTTTTTCTTTTTTGTTTTTTTAATCGAACATGAAACATCTATTACCTGATTATTTTCCTGTGGATCCCTGGGAGAATAACTGTCAACAAATTATCTTGAATCTGTTCCTGTTCCACATGATAAGCCAAAATAAAACAGGGTTTTTCAATGACTTGTGGAGTGCCGTGGATTCTCATTTTCTCTGGGGGCAATTTTTCTCAACGGGGGCTCCAACACATCAGGGGGCGTTTTCCCTCCCCCAACTCCATGCCACTTTTCTCTCTCAGCACATCTCTCCACTCACTATCGGATAGCTCATTGATTCAGCAGCCCACTTTCCCTCAGTCTATCTCACTCTCTTAATCTGTCTCAGTCTACCTCTCTACCTGCTTACACTAATCCCTCGATCGTGCCATTTCTTTTCTTTCCTTCTCTACACTCAATCACAGACTCTTTCCCCTTTTATCACTCACTCATCATCTCAGCCATCGTTCCTCTTCCCCCACCTTTTTCCCCAAATCTGCTCCTCACTCATGGCTTTGGCAATCAGAGTACTAAGCGGTTTCATTACTGTGAGTAATTGCTGCCTCATGGTGGTAAGCAGAGGTTGGTCGCTACAAAATACACACTGCATTTAAAAGGTGCCGTAGGTAGGATTGCGAAGATCCAGGACTTAGCCAAAAAATGTGAACATAGACAACTTCTCAGTCCCTCCCCCCTTTCCGCTAAAGCCCAAATCGGTCTCATAAGCCCCTCCCCCCACAAGGGAGAATGAATGTGTGTGCATGAGCAGTGATTGACACACAGTAAGACCCCCTACCTACTGCACATTTAATGCAAATAAATCCACAAAAAATCATTAAAGTTGAATCAAAGTTATAAATTGAAATTGTTTTCAAACTTTTGAAAGTACAAAAGGTTGGGCCAATTATTGTTTTAAGACAGCATAACATGCGTCAGAAGTGACACTTTAAGCTGAAAAAAACGCGGCAGTTGTTCCTCTGGGCAAACTTGACCACCAACTGGCCGTCAAATTCGTGTGTGATCTACATTAAACACACTAACACTATGAGCGTGCGTATTAATAATTGCCCACGCACAATGCACATTGCATTGTGTGAGAGGGGCTAGCCCCACTCTGCCACATTCAGGAACGCAGTCTGAAGCAGCAAGGCAGGGGAAGAATGTGAAATAAAAAGGGATACTTCACCGATTTAGCATTAAGCTTTGTATCAGTAGAAACACAGTAGTATTTTGGAATGACCGTGCGTCCCTCCCTCATGCCCCCCTGAGACGAGAGATCTCTGTATTGTAGGTCTGGTAAAAAAATCTTTTTGCCCAGAGTCTGTGGACTACAGCCAGCTATTTCCGCATGTTTCCAACCCGCCCAACTACAACGAAACTCCCAACGTGAGTTCATAAAAAATGTTAAATCAAATGTTACACCAAACATTCAGCTAAATAGTCACATTTGATTAATTGCGGTCTTCACAATTAGCTAATTGCATTCTTTCAAATCGCAATTTGTAAACAATGAATTATTCAGCCCTAATCCCTAGTATCATTTTTCTTCCTTCCATCTCAGTTTGATCCTTGCCTTTGAACTCAGCTCTCTAACAGAACAGTGAGCCTAATTTCCCAGGACTAGAACAAATCATCCCTCAAAGGTTTGTCAAAATTGACAAACCTGAAATACCACCTGAGATTTCAGGTTTGACAGATGCCTGATGTCATCTGATGGAGAACATAAATCAGGTAATGTGCGGCCTCTCTACAGTAGCTGTTGCCCTGTGGTTTCATCATCCATGCTGTTCAACATTTAATATGATCGTCCATCACATGACAGTCCGTGCCTCAGTCGGATTTGAATCAAACCCCTCCTGATGCCCGATCCCTCTCCTGGCTCACTTACTATCTTGGTCAAAGGCAAAGCCCAGAAGGGACCAGGATGCACTTAGCGCTACGGTTAATTAGCCAGAAAAATGAACAAATGCTTGCTGACAACGAGCGTGTCTCATCTCATCTGATCTGACAGAACTCAGTTACAGAGCACACCTACAGCCTTGGCTTAAAATAGAGTGCACACCTGCTACCACAAAACATGAATCCACTACTATCGATTCAGCACTTACAGCTTTACCAGGCAAAGTTTTTCTTCTAACATCTTATACGTCTAAATCATGAACTAGAGTCATACTGAGAAGTGCATCCCATGTGATAGATTTCACAGAAAGCTCAGAATTTTCCAATTTGTCAATATAGTCCTTATTCGTATGCTGCCGCAGCACACCCAATGGCCTCAAACTCCACTCACTGATAACTGGAACATAAAAGTGAAATATAAAACATAACCCTCAACAGCAGAGAGTGAGCACTTCATCCAGAGCAAACTGAACTCACCAGCAACAGCTGAACCTCTTCACTTTAACAGACAGTTTTAACAGCATCACATTGTGTGTTTTCCGGTGTACCAGAGGTCTTACACATTTTAATAGGTCGTTCCTGTACTGTATTCATGTCTGCAGTTGTAGAGAAAACACTTTACTGTGTTATGTAATAACTTCAGGTTAAGGTCCAGGTTCAAGCATTGAGCATCTGAGTGTTTTTGACCATGACATGGTAGGGCAGCTCGAAATGGAAAAAAAATAAATAAATAGAAAACATCACAATCACGATTATTTTTAGGTTAGGCTATATAAGAAGTAAAAAAGAAACCACTACCAGGAACCGAATCCATCTATTATTTGAAAACTTGGAGCCTATGCTGTGGACGGAAACCCGTGCAGAAACGAGACATTTCGGATTCGAACTCCCCCCAAATGGCGATTTGACAGCTAATTGCTATAACAAGTTAACGTTAATTTACAAGTTGTCAAACACTTTGTGTCTTACCTAATGTAGGCTATGGCTTTCTCCCCTGTGCCTGGCCATGTTGATATAATCCAGCCTCCTTGACAAGGCGGTTGTTACAATACTTCAGGTTTCCTGTTTTTCCTCTCTGGCTGTTTGAAACAGCATGGCTAATATCCACTTTTATTTCATCTTAAAAGTCCACTTGCTGTCACGGTGACGGATCATGACAAACACGGTTCGTTTAGAATCAGCTTTGCAGGTTTGTTTTTGCATACAGATAACTTCGGCTGTTTGCCCTTTTATACCATAAATGCGTGTTGCTACGGCTGCTAACGCTAGCATCGCTAATTTGCTAATTTGCCAGACCTGAGCTCTGACCCTTCACCTCATGAGCAGGTGCATTCGCTCGTGCAGGTCATTTGGTAGGCTACCACCTCGTGGCCACGGATGCTTTTACACGCGCGAGCGCACACGCACTAGGGTTGCTAGATTATGGAAAAAATCATAATCACGATTATTTTTGGTCAATATTAAAATCAGGATTATTTGTGTCTGAATTAAATTTGAGTTTAAACAGGTTCTTGGTGTTTTGCACGCACACACACACACACACACACACACACACACACACACACACACACACACACACACACACACACACACACACACACACACACACACACACACACACACACACACACACACACACACATCTGTGACATCTCCGTTAATAATTTTGCCGACTGAACAAAATAAGAGTTTACTTGCAAAACGTAATGTGGTTTACTTGCAAAACGTAATGTGCAAAATAATCGTTTTTTCCGTTTAAGCGTTTTTTGCGATCATTAGGAGCTGAAATCGTAATTGCGATTAAAATTCCGATTAATTGCACAAACATATCATCATTATTAACAACACATAATGATGTTGAACAGACACGCTGTAATAGAACGGGACCCAACCTGGACCCACTGCGACGGTATAAACCCGGGATCCGAACCCGTACCAGTCGGGTCTCGGGTTCTAGGGCATACAGGTAGACCAGTGAAGACCTCTATGAGGAAGTGAGATCCCAAAACACACCTGCAATTTTGCCTCCCGCTTACTGTATCGCCATATGTGCCACCGAAGAGAACTAAACAGGATCTTCGTGATTGTAACTTTAAGACCTTTTAAGATAGCCTGTTTAAGATGAAAGCTTATACAAACATATTCCTCAGAAAGAGAATCATCTACTCATTACCTGAAGATAACAAGATGTCTGGACTTACCAGGCCTCCAGCATGCTGCTGTTCCTTCAGGTTCACTCTTGATCCTGGCAAATCAGGGGTAATAACCACCAAGACCTCCCGTCCTTTTGGTTTACATTTTATTTGACAAGACAATGATCTGTAAAACAGGTACAATAGGATTCCCCAAAAAGCAAACAAAATCATAATCAATCCGTGACAAACAAAATAAGTGAAAGAAAATCAATAAACACTCACAAAAAACATGATAACATCTCCAGTGTGTGTCAAACCCATGACGTGTTCTTGTGTTTCCCCCTTTCATCATCCGTTCTATACTGTCAGATAAGAAGTGTGAGTTGAAAAGCTAAAAATAACATAAAGAAGGCACGTCTGGCTCCGTGATGAAAAGCTGTGATGACAATGGATGAAAGAGAGAGAACGGGCGGGGGGGCGGGCAAACGAGGGAGAGGACCGGATTCAGACCAAACAGCATTATTGAGAACATTCACAGCTTGTGTTTCTGGCATCAAACCCGTAACGGGGGAAAGCGAGGAGACAAATTGCAACGCTGCAGCTCTCACAGACGGGACGGACCCAGGGCCTTGATGTAGCCTAACAGCTAATCCATCTGAAATCACTGCAGTTCTCCCACATCACCCTCTTATAACTGGTGACTCATGCTTTTTGGGCAAATACCGCCTGTAAACTGACTTGGAGCTAATATGTCTTTGCGATTTCCGATTTAGTTGGCAGCTTCATAAATGCTGATGTCAAGATTGTAATTCAAGATAAGTCCAAATAACTCTATTAAACGCAGGTTTACTGAATGATCCCCCAAATGAAACGGCAGAGCTATAAAACTCAATTCTGAATGCTTGCTGAGTCATTGGTCTCTGATATAATGGCTCCCAATGATTGTCTGTCTTTTTGCTCAACCTATCAACAGAAGCCCGCTGGCAAACACATTGAACACATTAATCCACAGAAAACTAGATATTCATTCATTTTAGGAAATTAATTTACAGACAAAAGAGCAAAACTGTCTCATTTAATTCCCCTTTATGACAGTTTTGGTTCTGTGGCAGGGCTATAAAATACATCACGTGTGATTGTCTGACACTGCAACCATATAAGCGAGTCAGAAAGCCAAGCACCTGTCATGGGTGGTCCGACTTGTACCTTGTAAATTGTACCTTGACTCTTCTTGCAAAACTGGGAAATATTTGATCCCATTGGTCCATGCAGCATGCAGACATTCCCTTTGATCAAAATAAACATCTCAGACACAAAAAAGCAGATGTACAAAAGACATTTTACACCGTTAGCTATCGTAGAAGTCCCTATTTTTTCCTGCATCTCTCCTGAATTGAATGTATACTGCAGATTCATTCTTCAGTAAAAAAAATAGACAGGAACCAAATAATGCAACTAAACTAACCAACCAATCCACCCCCTAAGTTAGTTGTTACGATAAATCATATGAAATTGTGTCAAACTTGTAGCCGTATAATTTCAGTTAGCATGCAGCAGAAATTGGTAGGCCTACTTCTATAATAACTACAAATACATAAACAACAAAAAAACTCTCCACCAAAGCTAGCGATAACTGAATGTGAACAGATGATTGTCATACGTCAGAAAAATTAAAAGATTGCATTTTGTGCCGAAAGCTGTGATAAGACATATCATGTCCTGCAACAGTTCCTTCCTATTATTTTATCACTCTATCAATCTGGTTTTATGTCTCCATTTATGTGTCCCTCCTCCTGTTTAAATCTCCATCTGCCTACTCTATCAACTTTTAGACGTGTTTACAGAACTGCATTGATCCATAACCTGACTATGTGCTTTTGTGGGGCGATTTTAACTGGCGCGGTTAGCTACATCCTGTACCTCAGGAACATTTGTGTGCCTCAGGGTCTCAAGCAAGAGCTCAAGATTATAGAGGAGAGGAAAGATTGCATCTCTGTGTGCATTGCACTCTGTGGCTGCGAGAGATGACGATTCTGTGCTGACTGCATTTTCGGATCAGCGGCTAAAGCAAAAAAACAGGAAGCTTTCTCGAGCCGTCACACGATAAAATAAAAAAAAAAAAACTCCCGCTCTCTCAACTTAAATTGGACTTGTGCTCATGGTGTGCAGTGAATGTGACAGCTGCATTGAGAAATAAACAGCTTTTCTTTTGTTTGACGTTCAAAAATGTTTTTTACAAATGGAGAAGATTAGTCCGCAAACAGCCTTGGGAAAGTGTTTCAACAAGCCACCGATCATGCCATGCAGAGTAATATGAACAAGGAATAAAATCCACACCATTTCATTTATATATATAGCCTATATATATATATATATATATATATATATATATATATATATATATATTCAAGTAAAACATTTTAGTATTAAGTGACAACCTCAATGTACCTGTGAAAAGTAAAATAGTAATATACACTTTGTTTTTGTTTTTTAAACTGCTCAATTTGACATCTAACAAACTCCCCCCCCCCCTCCCCCCCTACAGAGGCACTGATAACACCTATACTTTTTTATGTGTACACATTTCACCAACAATATAATAATATTCATCAATATTATCAATACTATTTACACTGTTTGTTCATCATTTGGTACCATCTGACATCTGTGAAGATCAATTTTTGATTCAGCTAGGCAGAGCTGTTGCTCACCTTTTGTGTTCTTTTCTTTCGGCTAAAATGCAAAATGCATATTTTCTACATATGTAAAATGTTCTGCATATATCAGAGTGTATGACCACTTTAATCTGTTAAAATGGCTGTAATGGCAGTATTTTTCTAATACATGCTGAGCATTTCCACACTTTCAAAATACATCCCTTATAATGGTGATTTGTACGTGTGTGTTTGTGTGTGTGTGTGTGTGTGCTTTGCTGTAAACCAAGTTTCATCTCCCCAGCACACAGCCTTACCAACTCTTGCAATTATGAATCATGGAATCTTAATCATGTAATGTTGCTAGGTTACGGAGCTTAAAAACGATGTCACTTCGTTAGTGCTAACGAGCAGGCCGGCGCCCTGGGGACAGATGAGGCCCTTTGACAACATAATAAAGTTCTTTATTGGACTGCAGCCTGGGCAAGAGTGGGAAAGGCTGTTTTTGAGTTATTATAGGAGTTGATAAATAACTGAAATACTTTCAAACATCTTGGGTGATTAATTGAAGAGGCTTGGAGCCAAATTCACTGGTATGTAATTCCAACCCAACCAACCGTGGAAGAAGAGTACTTTAAAAGGATTCCATAGATGGTGTTTTTATTTTATTTTTTATAACTGTCTCTATACTACCAGGCTGCAACAGGATTCTGATGTTTTATCCCACGGCTGTAAACAGAAGAGCCCCTGACTGGCAGCTTCACATAAAACAATACTTTTACAATGTATGTTCATGGCACAAAATGTTGCATGTAATATTTCATCTTGAATCCATATGAAATTCTGTTGTGTTGTTGTTTTTGGCTGAAATGTGAAATGTGAGCACATTGTGTGTTAATTAGTTTGTGTGTGTACCCTAAATTGCTGCGAAAACGTTGACATTTTGTACTTTATGTTTGCTTTTCTGACCAGATATTTGAAATGTTATGATGATTAAAATTTTGTATTACACTTGCAAGAGTTAAAAAAAACAACAACAAAGAAAAGGAAAGCATGTGTTACTCTTGCTAACATTCCTATTTGTCAGTAGTCACAAGTGGCTTCTCAAGAAATGAAAACCCTGCTAAGAACCAGTTTTCATGGGGAACATTTTGACCCATAACACCCCCTACATGTGTAAAGAAAAATAAACTTGAACGCAAAATGTCATCATTAAGTAATGTGTGTAAGTTAAAACTTAAAATTTCTGAAAAGTTTCACATACAATAGAAGATATTTCTAGCGTGGAAACAAGTGTGCACGCCTTTGCTTCTCATGCAAATTTAGGTGACCTGGAACTTGCCCATACGGCCATGATGTGGTGCTCTGGTTGCCATGGCTACACATACATGGCGGGAGAAACGAAGCTCTCGCCGCGAGAGATGTTGGCAGCCGGTGGCTCGTGATTAGATGAATCCAAGTCGTTGCCGTGGTAATCGTCGGGGGCGAGGTCTTTGAGTTCGTTGATTTTGTCGAATTTGTCCGAGTCGTCTAGGACTCGGCGAGTGCCGCCGTTCCGGGCACCGCTGGTCACATCGTCCAGGTTCTGCAAGATGTCAGACGCATTATGGGGAACACAAATCATATTACATTAAACATATCATTAATATAAATCCAATCACATGAAGACTCAACTTACATAAGAGTGGGGATCGACTGACTCTGGTTTAAGTCGTGCAAAGTAGCGCACTTTTTAATAAATAAACTTGATCGGTTATCAGGCAAATAAAACACCGAAAAAGATAATCTGCAAACTGCCAAAAAGCAGCCAGGGCCAATAATCGGTCTATCCCTACATAACAGTAATGAAACTCCTTACATACCGGGAGAATTATGGGATATTAAGGAAAGGTCCAAAGACCTTCATTTTTAAGCTAAAGTTACACAACAATACAATTTTAGACAGTTGTATTAATTCTATATACAACTTAATATTAATAACATTTGATTGATTGGTACAAAGTACAAACACCATGACGTCCCTACAACACAGTGTGTAGCTGTCCAAACAGATATGGAGCCCACTGTGACATGTGAATGTCAGTGAGCAAAAACATGCTTTTGTGTTTGTGTCGTGTTAGTTACCGTGACAGGCTCTCCCCCTGTGGGCTCGTAGTAAACCTCTCCTGGGCTCAGAGGTGCTGTCTCTGTGGCTGTAGGAGGCTCTGATGGCTTGTTCAGCTTCATGCAAAGAAACCACATCAACACAGGGAAGGGAACAGAATACAATACAATGAAATACAGCGGAGAAGAGCGTGAAACAATGCATAAAAATAGGTGGACAACAGGAGACAACAGAGCTGTCATAAGTAAAGACCTTGTAAGCTTTGAAAGAAAAAATAACACACTCTTCCACTTACAAATATGCAGCTGAATTCATAGGTATAGACCCTCGCTCATTAGTTTAGTAACTACAGCCTGACTTGGTCCGGTTTGACCATTCGCTAATGGTGGCTAATGTTAGCACTTTAACTAGCTGTGTAACATGTAACATGATGAAGGTAAATTCAGATTTTTCTCGACCTGTACTCATGTTAAACCTTAAATCTTAAGACGTCAGAGATAAACATAGCGATCTTTTAAAGCACAGTTTCTCTAAGTGCGGCCCGCAGGCCAATGGCGGCACTCAGAAACATTTTGTGTGGCATCTGAACATGACAGTGGCTAGTGGCTGCTCGCCAGTGATGCGGGAATTACGTTCTGTCACCAATGCTAGTGCTGTTAGCTAAGTTAACGGTTTTGGTGGACAACTCTGCAGTTTAAAGTGGGAGTAAGTGGCTTAAATTGGCATTCAGTCATCAAAACTTTTAGAAAGCCGCTTAAAAACAACACAGTCAAGAAAATCTTGTCCATTGATCCTGTATTTAACACTTGTGGCCACAGAAGTCGCAGTTCAGGAAAATGTACACAGTCTCATTTCAAAGGAGATATCTTACAACATGGATTTTATTTAGGTCTACCTTTTTCATGTACCTCAGCCCACTGTTTCTAATAGTTGTGATATATTTTTTTTTCTTAGGGCCTTGCAATACAATGGACCCTATCTTGCACCCGGTGCAGCACAGCACAGCACAAAGCCCGACGCAAGTGTCTTCTATACAGTAGTTTATCAGTCCCTCCAGAAAAACGCAGAGTTTTTTGTGATTGTTGTGGGCAAAAATCCTTGATTTTGCGGCACGTTTTCTTAAAAAATGCGATGGAATATGCGGGATATTTATGCAATTTTATGCAATGAAATTGCGGGAACTTTCAAAAGCTGCGTTTTGATGAAAAAGAGAAAAAAAGTGATTCCCCCAACACCGTGTTCTCACTAGGTAAAATTACGTCACTTCATAACGTTCCCATGGCAAAAGGGAAAAATGCTCTTGTGTGAAGTAAACGCAACATTTTTCAACTTTCTGCTGAGATATATGTGACTTTTTTTGCAACGAAAATGCGGGGATTATGAAATCATGCAAGCCCCGCATATTTTGCGCGGAAATCGGTAATTTATGCAGCGAAAGTGCGGCGTATTTGAAAAAATGCGGCCCCTGCATTAATATGCGGACTTTGGCTGATTATGCATTGAATTATGCGATCGCATAATCGCGTTTTTCTGGAGGGACTGGTTTATGACCGACGCAGTTGTCAATTTCCCGTCCAGCGCCCACGTAGTTTAAATAGCAAACGCACCTGCGCCCATTTGTGGGAACACACCCACAGGGAGGTGTGTTCAGGTGCATTCTTGGCGTATTGCTATCTTGAGGCAGCGGAAAGTGATCGTGCCATTGACCAACAAAAACCTGGTCTAAAGTCAATAATGCAGCATTTCATTGTTGTTTTAACAGCGCATTAGAGCAAATGCGCCTAGGCTGGTGCACAGCTTGCGCACACTATGCTTGTTACACACACAATTACGCGCAGCAGCACACAAACATGCGCGCGCTTTCACTTCATTATGATTGTGATTGGTTTAAAGAAATGCCAATAAACCAGAGCACGTTTTTCTCCCATCTCGGAATGCTGTTTGGACTAGCCAGACCTTTCTCCACAACGCTTTGGAGGATGGTCTGGCAAAGTGAGACTAGCGGTACATTAAAGTGGAGCTTCACTTAATTAAAAAATATGTTGCCTCTAAACACAATCCAGCCAATGATTATGTGTTCCATCACAACATAATTGGGAAAAGAATTTAGTACCATATAAATGTAATTTCTAAGAGACGGGACGAGACTTGTTCTCAGATACACATATAAAAAACATTCGAAAAGTTCAAATTCATTTAAAAATCCTGCATACAGAGGCCTGATGATTTGCAATTGACTTGCAGTTTGCTTCTAAAAATGTATCACGTGACCTAAACTTGCCTTCATGACCAGAGGCCTGATTTGGACTTGGAAATAGCGCGACAGAGGTAATGCATTATTTTAATCACGTTCCACAGATGCTGATCTCTAAGACACCGTGTAGACGTCTAATACACTTTCACTGTTGAACCCTGTGAGCCCCATTTCAGCTTTGGCATTAACAGGCATTTAGACATCTTTTATACATCTAATCAACATAAAATTGGAGAGTTTTAGCCTTATTACATCATGTGTTATGAGCGCAACAAAATGTGATCGAATGATGGAATAAAATGGAGATGAGGCGAGCAGCGCTCTAATGGAGCTCTTCACAAACCAAGCTAATTATTTCGACACACATAAGCCAACTCAGATCTCCAATCAATAGCCATTAGCCCCATTATGATGCCCAAATGGACTCCGTGTGTGTATTTGTGTGTTTGTGTGTGTATGTGTGTGTGTGTGGAATATAATCACGGTGACAACAGAAATTGATTTGAATACATGTCGACCACTCACCATCTCTGTTGAGCTGCCGGCCTTCACAGGAGGAGGGGGCTTGTGCTTGGGGGGGGCCCTGATTGGAGAAAAGACAAAGATAATGGTGTACTGATCGCTGCTTCATTAAGACATCCAATTTCTTTTGTACTACACAAAGAAACAAGATGGGTAACTGTGAGAGCGCAGATACAGACAGTCTTGAAATATTGAGCTCTCAAGACATCCCGTTTTGTCGCAGTTCAAACTAGATTCTGTTAATACAAAAAACACAATGAGTATTCAGTTGAATGTTAAAGCTGTGAGTTTTGTGTGGTTAAAAGGTTTTTGCACTTGATGTCAGAAGCAGTGATTAATCTGTGGATTTTTATTCGTACTGGCTCACCAATCTGTATTAAAAGTAAAGAATGAAAACACTTTTCCTTGCCCTCAGGGACAAAGCAGTAGTTGAACTGGAGACTTTGTAAATACAGTACAATATGTGGCACAGCATCACTCATCAGCTCTGGGATTCGCAAAAGGCTCTTTTATTCTCATATATATTTTGGCCATGATGGGCAGAAAAGTATCGTGAGAAGCTGACAGATACACGGCCAACGCAGACTGCAGGTTTATAACTTATAAGGTTATTGGCTTCCGTATCGTTTAGAAAATTGCCTATTTAACAAATCCAGCAGACTGGTACGGTGTTCACCTAGAGCAGGGGTCTTCAACGTTTTTTAAGCCAAGGACCCCTTAACTGAAAGAAAGACGGAGCTGGGACCCCCTACTACATATGTTGTATAAAATGAAGTTGCATATTAGAGTGGGCCTACAATAAGGTGTAAGGTGGCCTAAAGCCTTTATCCATACCTTTTTTTTGCATAAAATACTAAGCTTTTAAATCATGTTTTAATGTTAAACATACATGTAGCACAGTGAACCCTTAGGATGAACTGTGTATGTGGATGGCCTTATTGACTACCTTACCTATAGGCCAGTTAGCACCAGTTGGGGATTTATGTTTGCTAATAATACGTTGGATTCATGTTAAGACTTTAATTTTTGAAAAAAAACTATTAATAATTTGGAGGCCCCCTGCACTAACTCTGAGGACCCCCTGTTGAAGATCCCTGACCTAGAGGACACCGGGATAGTTGTAACACGGGTCAGTTGTAACACGTCCAATTTCTCCAATCAGAAACAAGTTTCAAAACAGCTGATTCACTCTGAACATGCTCTGTTAAGTCCTTAATACACGTGTGAAGAATCAGCCCCCTGTGACACACACTGCACATTTCAGAAAGAAAAACTCTATAAAAACTAATAAACTGTTTTTAGGTAAGGAAGTATTTTTTATTTTACCTCATTTATTTTTGTAGCATTGCTGGCTTTGTAGTAAAACTCAACAAACTTAAATCTTGTTTATTGTGTGTCTGTATGGATATCCTTCATGCAGGTTGTTAGTGCTAATGTTTCATCCGTTAGCTGTAAATTAAACTAGTTCATGGTGACAATAGTCTGGGTTAGTTGTAACAAGAGTCTACCCCAAGCAAAAATGTTTGTATTTGTGTTTTTTTAATTTAAATTTCAGCTTGGAAAAGAAAGACCGAGGCGTACCGCTCTCAACCCATACACACACAAATATTATATTAATAAGTCATTTAAATGTTGAATGAAAGTTTATATATCAAGTTTTTGTTATAATCCGAATGTGATAAAGTTACATTTCACCCCAGGGTATGGTACAACTAACCCGGACTATGGGGTAAATTGTAACATTTTACTGCTTGTGTTTGAGAGTAAACCATGCATTTTCTGTTTGTAAAAGATAACAGCTACATTGTTTAATAGCAGACAAATGTAACTAGTTTGTATCTCATTTTGAACCCGCTGGCTTAAAAGAGCGCCAATAATCAGACCGGAATGTCAAACTATCCCCGGTCTCCTCTACTCCTGACCAATATACAGTATGTGGCTCTTTTGCTACTAGAGGTTCTAAATCAGAGCTAGTATGCCTGAAACAGCTGTAGAGGGTTGGAAGAACAATTCAGACAAAACCTACCTGACAGCAGCCTAAATGTGAGTTAAATAAAATAAGCTATCACCCCATAGAGCTGCAGAGTTCTTCTTGTGACTTTGTCACTTTTGAATTTAAAGTTGACATCCATCCCATTAAACCCATTTTAGACAAAATAAGCAGGTGTTTAAGAGTATTAATACATTTCCTTACTGTGGTTTACATTTTAAGATATTAGGCTATATCTATCAATGCAAGTTATGAACATACAGCTCACATTTTTGTGTGTGCTAGCATCTCCCAGGCCTGGCATGGAATTCTCAGGAGCTGGTGCCAGCCTTTTTCTACACTCTGTTTGGTGCTTTAAAAAAAAATCCATGATACAATATACTGTATCTCTCTCACTGTAGCTCATGCAGCATACTGTGTCTTTGGTGTGAACTCTACATTAGGCACAATGAAAAGCATGTGGACAAACAGAGCTGGAAACAAATTATGGTTTGAGGATTAAAAGAATGTAAATTTCCAGTAATTTCTGGCCAAAGGTCATTTTAAGAAATATGATGAGACTGGCTTATGAATCATTCTATGGTCATTTATATAGTACATAATATGCTTTAACCCTGAAATTTGCAATTATCAATTTCTGTTTGCTTGCAATTTTGGTAATTGTCATGAATTCCATCTTATTCTACCGTTGAAGCGCTCGCACATTAAAACATCAGCAACATGTCTGCAACATCCAGTTAGTGTGAATGTAATGAACCGCTCTCTAGTAGGAAACAATGACTGTATATTTGTTAATTTACTGTATACCCTGTTGTTCCACAGGAAATCAACCCTCAAACTCATGGAATTAAAGCAGTGAAGGTTTAATAAATTCCTATTTGCAGCTGCAGCCCAGGGGAGGAATTGCAGAAAGTGAATGGGGGGTGGGGGTCAGGGGGGCAAAGGACTGAGCATTTTGGGAGTGAAGTCTCCAGACGGTCTCCTGCTATAAACTTCAGGTCAGGATTTGTGACCGAGCTGCTTCTGCTCGGTCTTGTCATGACATGTAATCAGTTTTAATGAGCCTTGGTCCCAGTAGGGGAGATTCATTTTTCTCAGGAGGTTAACTAAACCATGAAGTGGGTGGAGGGTTGTTAATGAAGACTTACTCTCCGTCTTCCTGGCGCTTGCGGATTAAGAAGATGATGCCGATGATGATGCTGATGAAGACAAGGGCGCCGAGGATGCCGCCGATAACCGCACCTGACGATGGGCCCGGAGTGATTTGTCTCTTCTCTTCTGGTATGCGTGAAACACACAGGGTGGGAAAACAGAGAGAAAGAGAGACGGTTTTAATAACAATTCATTTAAATATTATGGGATTGCTTCTGGCACTTTAATGCTGCTCACTTGCAATACCTGTGTTTTTATGTGTTTTGCTGCTGAAGTCTGTGTGAGAGAAAATAGTAGTGTTGTGATTAAGCAGTACAGTATTTCATTACAGTATTTACTGTAGCCGAGCAAAACGTGTAAAACAAACACACACAAAAAACTATAGTTTGGTTTTAAAGGAGTATGAGTAAAATGAACCATCTAAGGAATCCCCAGAGGGATGGATTGTATTTATACACGCTTTATCACTGCTGGCCACTTTATTACGTTCACCTGTTCAACAGATCATAAATGCAAATGTATAATCAGCCAATCACATGGAGGCAACTCAATGGATTTAGGCATGTAGACATGATCTGTTGATGTTCAAACCAAGCATCAGGATGGGGAAGAAAGTGGCTTTAAGTGGCTTTGAACACTGCATGGTTGTTGGTGCCAGACGGGCTGGTTTGAGTATTTCAGAAAGTGCTGATCTACTGGGATTTTCACGCCCAACCATCTCCAGGGTTTACAGAGAAAACCCTGGAGATGGTTGGGCGATTTCTGTTGCGACATTCAGATTGTAGGGTCAGAATTTGGCGTAAACGACATGAAAGCATTGATTCCACCCTGCCTTGTATTAATGGTTCAGGCTGCTGCAGGTGTAATGGTGTGGAGGATATTTTCTTGACACACTTTGGGCTCCTTAGTGCCAATTGAGCATCATTTAAACGCCACAGTATTTTTGCGGACCACGTCCGTCCCTTTATGACCACAGCAGTCTATATCGACGACGTTTCATTTCTGGGATTACTCCGGTGCCACCGGCTGAATGTCCCTCATTTCGGCTGGATATCCGTCACATGCCGCTTTCTTTGTTTTAGCATTTTAATCTTTGGACGATTTCTGAGGACTCTGGTTAACTGCTAATCAGATCTCTGCAGGGTAAATCCAGACAGCTAGCTAGACTATCTGTCCAATCTGAGTTTTCTGTTGCACAACTAAAACAACTTATAGCGGGGCTATTTTGCAGAGACGTCCTTGCTTCGTACGGCTTTTAGCACCACCCAAGATTAATGTGATTGGTTTAAAGAAATGCCAACAAACCAGAGCACATTTTTTTCCCATCCCAGAATGCTGTGTGGACTAGCCAGACCCTCCAACCCAGCGCTGTGAAGGAAGGTCTAGCAATGCGAGACTATGACCACAGTATATACCCATCCTAATAGCTCTTTCCAGCAGGATAATGCACCATGTCACAAAGCTCAAATCATCTCACATGACACATGACAGAGTTCACTGTACTGAAATGGCCTCCACAGTCACTAGTTCTAAATCCAATAGAGCACCTTAGGGATGTGGTGGAACAGGAGATGGATCTCCACTAAAGTCTCTGAGGAGAGTTTCCAGCATTTTAATTTATGCCATAAAGAATTAAGACAGTTCTGGAGGCAAAAGGTTAAGGGGTCTAACCCAGTACTAGCAAGGTGGTGTAATAAAGTAGCTGATGTCTAGCGCCTTGCTACCTTAGCAAACAAAGCAGTTTACAATTTCCCTCTTCACCCATTTCACATTGATGGTGGCAGAGCTGCCATGCAAAGCGCTGGCCTGCCCATCAGGATCAACTTGGGGTTCTTGCTCAAGGACACTTCACCATTGCGGATGTCGGGGATTGAACCGCCAACAACCCACCCCTTCCCCCTTTAGCCCAGCCTCCCAAAATATAATGATCATGCAGAAGCAGGTAATCAAAAGCCAAGTTTCTGTTCAATGTCATCCTGCATATGTTTTTATGGTGTAACATTGCAACACAGTCACATACGCATAACGATTTCAATGAGATCTTGTAAAACAGAAGCAGCTCACAGCTCTCTGTTGTGCGAGAACACCCATGAATGCCATACATCTTTGCAATGCAGCTTTACATCAGCTGAGTCTCACACTGACCTCGACATCTCCCTTCAATTAAGAGCCTATTTATGATATCTGGAGGGCCGTGAGGCATCTAAATTGACTGTAAAAGCCTCTCATTACAGTCATGCTTCCATTTGAAAGAGAAAAAACAACAACAGACTGACAGCAGCTGCACACAACAACCAGCATCGATGCTTTCGCATAATCATTGATTATAAAAGGGCTTTTGGCAGAAACAACAAAGCAAGGGTTGAATTATTTTTACAGTTTTTTTGGTTCTTTTTTTCTTCATGAAATGGTATTTCATCACTACCGCTGAAGTAAAAGCACTCCACTGCGTTTGATACAGAGATGATAAAAGGATAATTACCCCTATGATTTGCTCTTTACTCTTTTAGCTTATACATTTAGCTGATGGTTGTATGATTATGTACCTTAAAATGAAGCCAATTTCTGCTGCTGCGAGAAAGAAACTGCACTGCAATTGCTGTACATATGTAGTTTGAGACTCCCCTTCAATTACAGCTTGGGAAACGAGATGCAGTTGAATACATTTAAAAACACAATTGCGTCAAACTAAAAGATATTTTTTTCTCCATTGTTTTAATCTGCCAAAAGTGATATCATCCTCATCCTTTACTGCCTATTCTTATGCCAAATAACCATTAGGATGGAGGGACAAGAAGAAAACACATCTGGATATAAATCATTATGCAATAACTAAACCTTTTAATGGTCCAGATAGCACCAAATCAATCTTTCTAAACCCTTGTACAGTGAGGTCTTTTGATTGTTTCCTGAAAGATAACCTGTGCAATGTCATTTTTTAATTATTTGATTCTTCCTTCATGAAATTCCATTAACCCCCCTAAGCCTTGTATTTGGGGTGGTTGCAGAAGTTTCAGATGCTGATAAATAAGGAAATAAAAATGAAACTGCATGCATTGCTATATACTGCAAGGGATGAGTGAGAAAATATAGGTAAGGGGGAGAGTTGATGAAAATATGTTTGTCCACAGTGTGAAAAAGACTGACTGCATATCCTCCTCCTCACCAGCAGGTGGCTGTCTGTTCCAAGCTTACACTGTCTTCAAGGAGCAATATAGAGCTAGTTGGACAGAGAGAGAGAGAGAGAGAGAGAGAGAGAGAGAGAGAGAGACAGACAGACAGACAGACAGACAGAGAGAGAGAGAGAGAGAGAGAGAGAGAGAGAGAGAGAGAGAGATAGTTAGATAGATAGATATTTAGTCATGTCACTCATGTCTGGGTAAATCCACTGGGATACTGGCAAGTGTGTGCGTGTGTGTGTGTGTGTGTGTGTGTGTGTGTGTGTGTGTGAGAGAGAGAAAAAGAGAGAGTGTCACAATGGTCACAGATGGGGCAAATTTTGATTATGTGTGATCACAAACACCCAGTGAGGAAGGAAAGGAGAGAGAATCTTTGAAATCAAAGGAGAGGTGGTGGGGGAGAGAGAAGGGGAGACGAGGAAGGGAGAGACAGATGGAGATGGGGGAAAGGAGGGAGGGAGGAGAGAAGGATGAGGTTGGAAAGGAGGGAAGGGAGGCGAGGAAGGAAGGATGGATTCAAGGTGCAGGAGAATAAACAGAAGGAATACACAATGGTGGCATGGAGAGACAGATGGAGGGGGGGGGGGGGGTGAAAAGCAGAGAATGACATCGGCCTTTCCTTACAGGTGGAGATGCACAGACACAAACAGATGCATGTGAATTGAAGCAATCCCTTCCTCCCTCCATGTGTGTGAACATGTGTGTGTATGTCAAAAGCTCATCTGATGTGTGCCATGGCGTTATCAAAGTTTATACTGGCGATGTTTGCCATTAATGTTCGTGATCGATAAACGTCGTGGTGCTGCATGAGAAACGCAACACAGGCGGTGTGGGAGGGGCTGCAGCAGATGATTGGTCAGAGAATGGGGAGGAAGAGTTGACTGCACCCCAAAAGAATACAGAGGAGAAAAGTAGATGGATTATCTGAAGATAGATGCTAAACTGCTTTTTAATAATCTCTCATGCACCTGTTCCTCTCACTGCAGGCAAACCAGAGTTATTAAGTGCATATTACAACAATGAGTGAATTTCCATCCACCTGTTTTTTGAGCAGATTGAATTAAAAAACCTGAATGGAAATACCAAAAATCTACGCTCTATCTCGACTACATACCTGTTGGAAGCTGGGTTACTGATTAGGAAAATATGCAATCATTTTGTATTATTCTATTTTGTGTTGTTTTATTTTGACCCCAACCCTTGCATGGCTCCCAGAAAGCCTCAAAATAAAGAATAAAAGGGCAGCAAGTACATGTATGCCAGACGGTATGCGTGGACACAGAAGCAAAATTAACTTACATGAATATGGAAGTTTATTAATAACAAAACTTTTGAACAAGCACCAAAACAAACCCAAGCTGTTATTACTCTGCAAGCCAAGATTACACAGTGCACAGGGTCAGAATATGAGCAGAATAACATTTTGAAAAACACAATCCTGATTTTGTCTGCAGTCTGCTTTTGTTTTGTAAGATTTAAAGCCTTTGAGAGGGTTCTTGCCAACAGGTATAAAGATGATGGAGATGATGGATAAAGAAGCCTGACCCTGCTTAAAAGGCAAAGTTTAACAGGATAATGCCTCACAAGTCAAATCCAATAGAGTTAACACGGCTCTAAGTTGGAGTTTGCCTACGAAGAATACAAAATCTGCCAAAATGTATGGGCAACTTGGACGACAGTGAACAAAAGAGCAAGGTTGCTCTCTTGAATATAGTTACACCATTCTACTTGCTTTCTCAAGACACTGATAATGCCCATGAGTCTGTTATCACTCGCTCTCAAAACCTCTTCTACTCTTACAAATCTGCTAAATAAACACTGTTGAATCTTAACTTGCTGACTAATTACTGCACAATTCTGTTGTATTCCCTTGGTGGTTTTGCAATTAACTTCCATACAAAACTGCCATATCAGGTGAGAAGCATTAACAAAATGTTGTGACCTCAACCCGTTCTCACTCCCAACTCGCAAAATACGGATGCTTGGTCAGTGTCTCTATACAACGCAGTAAGCACTGGAACGCACCGGCAGAGCAGCAGCTATGTGGCGCGTGAAGATGACGTAGTATTAAGAAGTATGAAAGCCCAATATTCCGCATAGGGAGGGTGGTTGGGGTGGGGGATGGGTCAAACAACACAGGACTTTCACCCCGGAGACCGTGGTTCGTGTCACTGAAATGTTCATTTTATAAGCCCACCCACGATCTTTTCCTAAACCTGTCGCGTTCTTCCTTTACTAAACCCAACTGTCCCGTTCTTGCCCTGCGTGTCACGGAAACGTACCTTTTATAAGACCACCCACAATCTTTTCCTTAACCTAATTGTGTCAAAAGTGACGCCAATAGTCCCGACCAAGTGCGTTTAGATAAAGCGTGTTTAGATATGACGCTAAAGGAGACTTCTAGCGTCAAAAACAACGCCAAAGGCACCTGACCAAGCGTCCGTATTTTACGTGATGGGAGTGAGAATGTGGTGGACCTAATGGTATCCTGAGGAATTACGTCGACATTGGGCAATTCTGCACCGATGCCAGTGATCCTGCAATACAGGAAGTAGTGTGTAGTGTAAGGGTGTGGAGGTTGGGGTGATGGATGGCCATGTTGAATGTCTGGAGACCTTTAAGCTTGTCATATTTTTCAATCGTAAACACAGTCAAGCCTTAACCAAGTGTTTCCGTTGCCTAACCTTAACCACAACTTAACCATCATTTATCTGCCGTAATCACACCGTAGTTGCCAATCACACTGTAGTTGCCACATGCAGATATTGTTGAAAGTGAATTGCATTACTTATTTTGTCTAATTGTCCAATATAGACATTTTTGTTTGGCTATAGGGTTGTACAGAGAAGCTATGGTGGAGAACATTTGCATACCAGAAGTAGACAATTCACACTTTTTCCACCTTTTGCCAGTGTGTTACACCATCTAGATGAAAGCATACCTTGTACAACTTTGCTTCTAGCTTCTTGGTTGAAGTTTAAAGTAACAAAATAGGAATCCAAATAACCAAAAAGTGTTTTCATCCATGTATCCTTGAGCTACAGGAGTGACTCTCCGTTTGTTAGCTTTTCAAATCTCCCACATGCAGGTTGCTTTAGTGGTGAGTCAACACACCCACCTGCCTGTCCCAGGCTCAACACGCACATGCACACACACGCACGCACACGCACACACACACACACACACACACACACACACACACACACACACACACACACACACACACACACCTTAGAGAACGGCACCTTTTATTTTCATACACCTCCATCTAAAATGCAGCTTTATTTTCTCATCAGCGAGTCGGTGCTAGTTCCTGCTGAAGTTGTAGAATATTTATCAAACTAGAATTATCAAACATTTATATTGTCAAATCAATAGCATTGCTTTTTAGAAGTAAAAATGAGGGGGTGGAAATTCGCTGGTGCACACAGGCGCGCTATAGCAGGCCTTCCCTCCTGCTTATCTGTTTCTGAACATTTCTCAATTTATCACCTGGTAGCAAAACACCCCAAACCTGCAGATATAATGCTATAATCTGAGTGACACTCAAGTGGTGAGAAATTGCTGGTGTATCACATGCAATTTAAATAAAATTGAAACAACAATCCCTGTTTAAAGCGCTCCATTGCTCTCCATCTCCCTTATCAAACGCTCCAGTGTGTGGGGCTATATTAGCCTTCACAGAAACACATTGTGCCCACGGCCTGTACTTAACTATCTCTCCCTGATACAAAACATGGGTGGAAAAACACACATTTGGTTAAAAAATAAATAAATAAATACCACTCTGTCTCTTACACACATAGATACACAGATTCCTGCACCACAGAAACACAACTACTCTAAAAGGTTGCTTGTTATGTTCAGGAGTTTAAGCTCATTGTTATGTCAGTGGTAATGAAAACACAACAGTACATTAGCCGCTTGCAATAATAAAAATAAGCGGCATCAATATCAATGATCTGGCATTACTATGGATGGGAACCAAATGGTATGGGTTCACAACAACTGGGCAAAGTCTAGTACTATTGCTGCTATCAATACTTTTATCTGCACAACACAGAATGTCTCCAATGGGAGAAGTGAACGTGAACACAGATTATGAGCGATTCTTTCGCACCGTAGTCACCAAAGTAAATATTGGACCCATTTTTTAGAAGCCAACATATCTCCAGTACATTCTTACACTAAAATGATATGTCTTTTACCTGTGTAAATATCTAACGTTAGCAAAAGAACATAAAAAATTATTCAAATATAACTTTTCATCCATCCACACAACGTTCACTACACGTTCAAATGAGGCCACGCCCCTTTAGGAGACAGGTAGCGTGTACCGTTTTCATACTATTGGCGCTGCTTGAAATGCGCTATCTTATCTTAGCTATCGTAGAGGATCTTAGATACTACTCGCAACCGTCTCTCTTAATGCCACGCTGACAGCCACTGCCCAAGCGTCCGTATTTTACGAATTCGGAGTGAGAACCGGTTGATCTGCATGACCAGATCTGAGTCTTGTGACTCTGACAGGAACCTCTAGAAAAGAACCAGAGAAGTAATTTACAGTAGAAAATGGCGAGGACACAACGGACTGCAATCATAACAATTACCACTGAAAGGATGCTAGAGAGAGAACTGAAGACTGAGCCTGGTGCTGCTGCTCACCCATCCATAAAAGGCCATTTTGAGAAGTGAGCATTTTAAACTTACAGCTGATTGAGTGGCTGCCTCATACATTTTAAGCTTGTGCTACCCAAATGTTTTCGACAAAAAAACAACATTCTCAAAACCCTCAGTGAGATTAAAGACAAGTTTTGCTACCATCCCCTGCAGCTACGTGCCTGAAATGTAGACTGTTCTGATGCAACATGACAGGATATGAACAAACTTTACCATTAGATTCAGCGACTGAAATTTGCTGCCACACACAAACACAAAACAATACACGTACTTCCTTTTATTCTGCCTGTTTCTGCTCCAGAACGCCACACTCACGTACAGTTAGTCAATTTATAAATAGCATGCTTCGGTGTTGGAGGGAAGGTGGGAAGCGGGAGGGAAGACGAGAAAAAGAATGCAAGGATCTGGGAGTCGGTGGGAATGGAAACAAGAGAGCTGAGAGGGTGGAAAAAAAAATCAAAGAAAGAGAGGAAGGAAGGAAAACAGAGAGGAGCGTGAAGGTGAATCAGAGAAGGAGAGCAAAGTGAGCAGGGGTTGGGGTTCGGGGAGGAGGGAGGGATCAGGAGCGATAAACGAGGGAGGGAGGGAAGGACGGATGAGGAGGAGGTGGGGGTAATAGGAGTGTTAGCGGCCTGAGGAAAAGAGGATATTTTAAAGGTCTAAACACTCCCGAGGGAGGCCATGAGTGACACTTGAGCAACAACTACCTCCCTGTCTCTCACAATCCTGCTTTCACCTCCTCTCTTTTCAGTTCTTTTTATTTTTATTTTTCACCCACCTGATACTTTTTTCTCTCCCATCACCCACCCCAACCACTTCCTCTCTCTTCTCTTTCATCCCTCTTGTACTCGTCCTTCAGCCCTTCATCAGACTACTGCTTTCTGTACTTCTGTACGCCTCCAGTTAAGACATTTTCAATCACTTTGTTTTTTTCCCCTTTTCACAGCCACTCTGTCGCCTTCCATCGCAGTCTGCTGCTCACTTGTTTTTCCCAGTGCCCCCCCTCCAACTCTAACTCACAAACAGCAACATTAGCAAGCCCTCTCACATTTACAGACTCTGAAAAGACAAATTGACTCACAACACACACACACACACACACACACACACACACACACACACACACACACACACACACACACACACACACACACACACACACATACCCATAAATACGAGCGAGCAGCATATGGCCACCAAGCACTAAAAAGACCACTAAAATTATGAGTGCACAGAAATTACTGCAATCAGCAAGCAATTATGATGAATCAAAAAAGGATTGTTTATAATCTTAGAGGCTAAAAGCATCTTTATTCCTTTCAGCAAGGCACTTTAGAAAATAGGTGTAAGAGCTGTAGAGAGAGAGAGCTTATATGGAATTAAACGGAGGAGAAAGGAAAAGGTGAGTGGGAGACAACAAAGAAAGAGAGAGCTATATGAAAATCAGCATAACTGAACAGTGTGTTGCACATCAAAGTTTATTTTATGAAAAGCTACATCTGTTTTAAGTTGCAAAACCTCTTCACTGCACTGGTCTCCTGCAGTGAACATCTTAGTCTCAAAGGTTAAACATGCAATCTTTTAATAATGTTAAGTCCACAAACAGTATAAATGGACTTTGGAGGGGTTTTTTTTATATCATGGGTTTCTTTTAACCAAATTGCTCAAAAATAACATGGATGCATGAATGTGCACTGTAAAGAACCCCTGCAACATTCTTCACAGGTAAAATTAATAATGGCTTTCATTGAATTTTGTGGTGTTTTATTCAATTTTATAGTGTTTGAAATTGTTTTTTTGATGGTTTCCAAACAGTATCCTGACCAAACTTTGACATATACCAGTCCGTGATTCACTCAACATCCTCAAAGTCAAAATAATTCATCTTTTCTGCATTTAATTTTTTTTATTTTTTACCGTGAAAAAAAAAAGTGACAAAAACTTTGGAAAAAAAGGCGCCAAAAGAAAGTTAATTTTCAATTTTGCCCCGGAAGGACAACCAGTCACAGTAATGGTTGACGGGCAGACAACACCAGGGTTAAATTGTTAAATATTCTGCCAGTAGCCTTAGAAGACATTATCTACCAAAAAACAATCAAATTAGAGGATTCGTTTTCATTTTAACGTCAGTCATTGTGGACTAGTAAGTTAGAAGAGTTTTACGTATACCATGTTCAGCTATCTTCTTCCATGTGCCTCTGATGGCTTCACAGGGAATTGTTTGCCGTGGAGGTAAAATGTTAGCCATGGATAAAAGTAAATGTTTTAAGTAATGTTTTATATTATATCGTTGCTCCCCTAAAATTAGTGCGTATATGTGGGCCTAAGTCAGGCGATAGACTCTGATGTGCTGGAAACAGGGTTAGTAGAAAGCAGTATCGAGGCCAGTGAAAATGTTACGGTGGTTAATTCTTTTTTTTTTTATTTTTTACATCTGTTACTTATTCAGTCTCTGTTTCAAACTCGGTGCAGACTAATTTGGAACGATGTACAAGCACTGCTTGCACGAGACCGATGGAATTCGTGGCTGAGAGTGTGTGCAGAAGTTAGCTACGGAGGCGGCAAGCGTCATAGCATCGCGCTCGAGAAGGGGGCGAAAATTATCACGTCCACCCGGGTGTCATTCAATTCAATTTCAATTCATTACATTACAAAATTCAATTTGATTTATAGCGTCAAATCATAACAGGAGTTATCTCAGGACACTTTACAGACAGAGTAGGTCTAGACCACACTATAATTTACCAAGACCCAACAGTTCACATAGTCATGTTCCCATCACTGCCGATCGGAGCTTGAGCCGATTAAATACCCGTGACTACTGCAGTCATTTTGTCCCGGGAAATTAATTCTGATTGTAACTTTTTCCTCTAAAGACAAAAGACAGATGTTAGTGGGTGCTAGCGAGCCACAGTACAAAAAGGGGTTTTATGACAGAAATTGTTTTAATGATCTAAAACATCAATGGTGAATGTTACGACTTTAGTAACAATCCCTTGCTAAAGCTGTACAGACCGACCCACAGACAAACTCTCCTCCAGGGCTAATTGGACATATTCTGTGTAACTGCAAGTACAAGTATGTGTCAGAGAGGGTTGCATTTTCCTTTTAACATTTCAAGAGAGAACTTTATATATATATATATATATATATATATATATATAAAGTTCTCTCTCTCTCTATATATATATATATATATATATATATATATATATATATATATATTTTTTTTTTAATGATAGGACAGCTCAGACATGAAAGGGGAGAGAGAGGGGGAAGAAACGCAGGAAAACTGTCACAGGTCGGATTCAAACCCTGGACCTTCTACATCAAGGAATAAACCTCTACATATGTGCGCCTGCTCTACCAACTGAGCTAACCGGCCACAATTTTAAAACAAAACAAAAAAAGACAGCGAAGGAAGGATGAGGATCAGAAATGATAGGGCGCTTTGGATGATGACTTAGCTGACGAGAACAAGTGGGACAACGGAAGAATCATAAATAATTTCAAGGCAGCTCCGTCACTGTGCACTTAGCGTAATGAGCCTTCTGAGACAAGACAAGAGCCATCCAACCCACGGCTTTTTGGTTACGGTACGTGACGGTTTTGAGCCGCCTGCAGAGAAACAAAACACACTTGCAAAAACACACATGAAGTGCGCCTACGTGTGCAGGTATGATGGGATATTTCAAATCCCAATGCACTGTGCAGCCTGCATACGCACGCACGCACAGCGTGACCTTTTTGAATAAATCTGCCTATCAGTGCTCTCTGTGTTTGTGTGACAGATATGGATATGCAACACTTCACAACCTTATCTGCTGCCAGAGTTCCTCTTTCGTTTTCTGACAGCTCTGTGCGTGAGCCCTTTCTCTCCATATGTCTCTACCCACTTAAAAGATTAAATAATCCACAAATCTCACACACACACACACACACACACACACACACACACACACACACACACACACACACACACACACACACACACACACACACACACACACACACACACACACACACACACACACACATATTCTGCTGCTTGCTTCCTCAAATAACATCGAGGGTAGAGGGGTTGGAGGGGAGTGAAATGGCATTGCTCTCTAAATGATCCAGAGCAAATGAGTTTATCTCAGAGACAGACAGCCCCCAAACCATTCAGGATCAAACTAGGTCACACTCAGAGAGGGAGAAAAGAGGGAGAAAACACAAACGAGTAAGGTAGAGAGAGGAAGAGAGAGGAAGAAGAATAAGGAGAGAGAAAAGGAGGAGTTGAAGAGCGATCCCGGCTGAGTTTATCTCCTGTCTCCGGTCCCTCTGCCTCTTCTCCTCTCGCTCCCTGTAAACACAGTGAAGCTGACATTTCGAGTTGTCCCCTCTCCTAAAAGAGCTGTCACCTATATTCAAATTACATCAAATCACTTGAGGGAGGGAAGGGGAGTAAAGCAAGGTGCTTCAAAGGAGGTTTTTTTTTTTTTCCAACAAGACCAAGAACTGAGGACGTGCTCAGTGTGGAGTGGAAAATCTGCTGTTTGAACAAACAACAGAGTGAATTGTTTCTTTGTGGTGGCACTTCAGTAGTTTAAAGGGATTGGGTTACAGTGTGACTACAGAGCAGTATCATAACTTTGCTGTACTTGTACTGGGTGTAACACATTTAAAGACTTTTAAATGATACAACATGGCGAGATTATCTTGCAAAAGGGACCCCAGGGGCAACAATGAGCGGAGGGCCCCTCTTGCCCTAACCACTGTCACTGCACACAGTAGAATACACATGGCATCTTAATTATATTTTGCCGAGAGACCAACCAGTTTCGCTGCGTTAGAATGCTACCTGCTTCGAGGGTTTGCTGTATGCCAATTAGTTTGTCCGATCTTTCTCTCAAACATAAAGGCAGCTGCATCCTGTTTAAAACACCTTGCTATATTTTGTTTGTTGATTCTGTATCTTATTCTTCTTCCAGCTTACTTTCTAAGCTGTGAATGTGTTGAACTGGCAGCAATAGGTGTAAATAACTGAGTATATGTTTAGCTCTACAGAAGAAATAACCTTGTTGAACAGTTATTTTTATTATGTATTTTTACCTGGTTTAAGCCCAAGTGCCTTACTTCCTGTTCTAAATAGTAACATGCATATATACGGTGAAAGATTTAATGTTTTAGCACCCTTTCGAAGAGACACAAGTTTTTTTTTATCAGAATATTGTAATATTAAGATGTTGGTGGTGTTTTGAAGTAGTTTTGAACAATTGTAGCTGTTACTAGCTTTCTGTTTAATGGGCTAATGCTAGGCTTGTGAGCTAATGCTAAACTATGCTAATGCTCTGAAACGATATGGTAAGGTAGTTAATGCATTTGTTCTTTGTTTCTTTTGTAACCAGCTCTTACGTTGGTTTTGGGATTTCCAATAAATCTAAAATCATCAGTCCAAGTGTCAGACCATCTTTCGGAGGGTATGCTACAATAGGTCTCATCAATAATACCTTAAAGTAAGTTTTGATAGATTTTTTTGAGAGTTGGAGAGTATTGATGGATAGAAGAGAGCGAAGGCAGAAAGGTACAAAGCTACATGTTTTTTTTTAATAAATGAGAATTAGAGATATTGAATTTTAATCTTACAAGGTGAAAAGATGCATTATTATTATTATTATTATTATTATTATTATTATTATTATTATCTGCTGGTTCAACCGACTTGTGCAGGATTGATCTATTGTGGAGGGTTTAAACATGTTAAAGGCTTATTGTTTTGTTTTTTTTACCTTTTATGAAAACTGGTGTGTAGTTTAAATTTTATTTTAGATTCTACAAACACTGTCTGTTCACGCTGATGCCCCAGGCTGTCTGAGGAGGGGAGATCTCTGAATTTCATCTTTCAACATTTCTTGTTTTTTTCCCCTTATGTCCCAGGGATGTTTATCATTGTTTTCTTAGAGAGCTCAGGGCAGGTCAGGACCTACTGCTGTTATGAGCCTGTAAAAACACACCGAGACATAACATCTAATATTGGGCTAAATCAATGTGAAAAAATGAGTAGTAATCTGTTAAAAAATAATTGATTTATCAAAAATCAGGGTAAAAAACTGAAACAAAATGCTCACAGCTATTGGTTTGATTTTTATCAAATGAACAGAATAGTGCGAAAGAACCCTGAGTTACTATTTTGTTCTTAGAGAGGCAAAATTAACATTTTCTTATATCAAAATATTCCAGACTTGAAATTAAGTTTTAGCTATTGTATTCTTAGTGGCCCAGGCTGAAAAACTTATTCTCCATGTTAAGCTGTGGATGAAGAGATCAGATCCAAGTCACACTGGGGGCCAGATGTACGTACATTTGCGAACGTAGCGTTATCAGCGCCATGGCTCACCCGCAGATAGCGAACGCAATGATACCGTAGTTTACGCCATATTTACAAAAACCTGCAGGTCATCCGTAATTAGCGCCTTTCTCCGCCCACTATAGCGTAAACTGTAAGTACTTGTGCTATGATACGGCTGAGTGCAGACTGCGATATTCCCACTGCTGATGCTATGACTGTTTGAAATTATCCTGATGCCAATATTTGTAATGTAGCGAGGAGTTTAAAAACTGCTGGAATGTGAACTCTGAGTCGGAGATTCGATGTCATCTTTGATTTCTTCCAGTAACTGTAATCTTGCATGGCTGCTTAATCTGTGATCCTTGTGGCAAAACTCCTTTCAGCTCGTCTCCTTGGCCGATGTCTTCGTCTTGCTCGGATTACTGCTGTCATTTCACCAGGAGGCATATGTGAGGAAACCCGCTTCCAGGTTTACACCTGCTTTTAAGAGGCGGAGAATTTTCACCGCAAAATAGAGGCGCGCTATCACTGCCGGTGTTTGTACATACCGCGGAATACGTAATTAAGCGCTCTTTACGCTTCCCCTCCCATCTCTT